>CM050434.1:1697148-2004648 GCA_027564155.1 Gymnocypris eckloni scoliostomus
AGGTAAATGGAATAATAAAAGTGCAGTACACAGTAAAACCTGCCTAAGGCTACAACGATAATAAATGTATATGATGAAATTGAGCAACATACTGGACTGGTTTTGCAGAGCTAAATAACTGGAAGCAGCCAACACCGGAAGTCTCGCACATTCAAGGTAAAAATTGCCGCAATTTAAAATAAAAATAAAAATAAGGTGGACAGCAAACCGTTTTTTATTTTCTGCTTGATAGTAAATGTTACAGCACTTTTGAACCAGTGGAGGGCGTAGCAGGAATGTGTTCAAATGTAAATCATATTAAAAAAATTCCAATCACAATCAAAACATGTAAAGTTGCTGTGCGTGCTTGGTAAATAAAAACTTTGGAATAAAACGTGTTTCCCCATCATATGATTAATAATTGTTTATTTCCGTTTCTTTTATATATGTATGTATAAGTGGCTAAATTGGGGTCAGAATTTCCAGACAAAATAAAAAAATGACAATCTAATATTAGACCCATGAAACAGCCACGTAAGTGTATGTTAACTCCTATCGGTTTTTGTGCTATATATATTTTACTTATTTGCTTGCAAAGGGGAAACGTAAGAACGTAGTAACTTGTTGCACGAGCCAGTGGGGCGGGATTTAAATGTGTGTTAATGTGCGGGGGGTTTGGCTCCGGCTGGAGGAGGAAAAGTCGAGGGGACTGTGGGAGTCCCTCAGCGCGGAGTTCGGGAGGTGAGGTCAGGCGTTTCCCCTTTGGCTGGCCCCAGTGTCGAGTGTTTTTTTCCTCTGCAAACACCGAGAGGTTTATTACCGTTCTATCGGAGGGGATATTACACGTTCGGGTGGATGCACACGGACTCAAAACACGCACGGTGGTTTATCTAGGAAAAGAGTGATGGTGGACAATTCCAGTAGCAGCAAAGCGCAAGTGGTGAGTTCCGTCCTGTTGGCACAGAGCCCTGTTGAATGTATTGATAAGCTACTGTAATATTTAATCAGTAGACCTCGAGCGTATAAAATATTGCATGTAACGTTACATTTACAATTTTTATATAAATTCAATGAGTCGGTTTTTATTCTAATTACTTTCTAAGTGGTCAAGCTTTATATGTAGCGAAAATACACATTGTACACGTCATGATTTCAAGATTTTTTTTGATGACACAACGCAATTTATTTGTTGTTAAAGTTCCAATTCGCGTGCTGCCGGATTCGAAAAGTCAAAAACATCGCCGTTTGTTTCTATCAGAACGCGATACTTTGCGTCGTGTGTCCGTGCTCTCTTTTAATAGCTTAATTGTTTTTGGAAGAGCGCCATACTTTTGGGCAGCCATGATTCGTCTGTGAACTGAATGTCTTCTGTTATTGCGCTCACTTATCAAACTGTGCTTTAATTAGTTATATAGTAACCGCATAAATCGACTGGGTTTGGCTAAATATTAATTATTTAACTAAATGAAAAGCGACACGCCGTTTTGGCCGGACATCCGGTCGTTCTACTATCCAGACTATGGGGGGGGGAGGAATCAAAGGTAGGTTGGCCTACTGGGCAATAAGCGAGCTGCGGAATGCGAAGTTAATCTTTTGGGACATATAAATACTGTTAATATTCTTGTGACGTTAATTCGAATTCCAATCGGCCATGTCCGTTGTGATGATTTGCTTACACGTAATTGTGTACTATTTGTATCTGATTCGAATTAAGTTCATTTGAATTCCTCAGCCACTCATCATTTGATAATGCGTCTTTAATTCCTGTTAGTTCGAATTAAAAGAATTCAAGTTAACGTTTCTCAAAAACAGTGTGAATGTTTTGTTTACACTTTAGTTGTGTTGCGTGAGCGTTTTAAAAACGTTACTTTTTGTTATTAACAATATATTATTTCTATATATTTTCACCCCATAATGAAAATGCTGTCATAATTTCCCCACCCAGAAATTGTTCCAAACCTGTATGATTTTATTTCTTCTACTAAATATCAACAAAACATGATATTTTGAATAATGCGAGGAAACTGTTGCTGGTCCCCATTGACTTGTAGTATGAGGAAAACTGTATGGTTACCCACATTCTTCAAAATATATTTTATGTTCAACAGAAGAAATAAATTAATTCAGGTTTGAAACAACTTGAGGGTGAGTAAATGATGACATAATTGTCATTTTGGGGCAAACTAGCCCTTTAAATGTTAATTATAAATGAAACTGAACTCCTTTTTTGGTAGAGTATGCTGTGCTTTATTCATCTTAAAATATATATTTTTTAAAAGTGGAAAAATGGAGTTAGCTTTTTAAAAATGTATTTACATAATTATTTTACTTATTTTAATCCACACTCCAGCCCAGTTTGTCTCAGGACAGCGGTTTGGCTGGTGCATTTTCCCAGGCAGCTTTCGGAAGTGCGTCTGGAGTCAAATTGGAGGCGGTTATGGAGCAGCTCCAGAGACAACAACAAGCTAAACTGGAGATGGAGCGCAAGGAGAGACACTTCAGGGAAGCCCATATTCTGTATGCCCAGCAGCTGGCTGCACAGCAAGCCATCATGGCCTCCGCCAGAGCTCAGGGTGCTCCATTAACCCCTGATTTCTACAGCAAAAACTCCAGAGACAGAGCACTGAAAGGCGGACAGGAGCCTCAAGCTGCCAGGGGACACATGATAACCGGCCCTGACCAAGTACACGAGGAAGATACCGCTGATGAGCTGGACAGAGGAAGAGGGTCTGAGGGGGATGAAGATTACGATGATGAAATGATGGATGGGGAGGAGGGTAGCGAAGAAGAGGAAAGTGAAGGCTTGGAGTTCCTCAGGAAGCAAAGCCTTGCGCTTCAGCAAGCGTCTGTCGGAGTTCCTCCGTATCCATTTGTGGGCTACGCTGCATCGTCGTCCGCTGCTAAAAACCGTCCCCTGTCTCCGACCACTAAGGTGAAAAACGAGCCTGACGACTCCCTTACCGACCAACAATCATTCAACACACCAAACGGACTGAATGATTGGAGCCTGGATGACTCCTTCAAACAGGTTTGTGTCTATATTTCTATGACTTGTCTTTAATCTCAAGGGGTTTCAGTATGGCAAGTATTTGCAGGCATTGTGTATACAAAAGCAGCAATACAGCATATCTTCATTCATCTCTGAATGATTTGGGGAGTGCCACGTCATGAGATGAATTGTAAAGAGTCTTTACATGTTCATAAACTGTGAAACCACTAAAACAGACTCATCTCGGCTTACTGAAATGCAATCGGCTCTGAATAGGACATCTAATACAGTTTTCTCGAGCGCAACAGGAATATGTGTTCTCCCAAAAGTGTACAAAAGAATTGGGTTGGACTTCTAGCTCTTTAATAAGAGGGAAGGGTTTATTGAATGAGCTTTATAGAGTTACTTCATAAAGAGTGTAATTTTTGTCAAGCGATTTTCACAAAAATACATTAAGAAAATGTCCAGATCACTCCAAAATCAAAATATTATTTTTGAAATTTTACTTTAAGGAAAAGAAACCATTAAAGTTTTCTGTGTTTTTACATTATTTGGGCCTACTTAAATTAAGCAGAATTCCCCATGAATTCTCATTACCATAATGCAAAAAAATTGTATTTTTGTATTATCGTTACAGTATTGTAAAAACTGTTATTATTAACTTAAAATGTTTATAAAAGATTGTTGCATTTGGCATACTGCACTTAATTGTGCTAATTTGAATCAAGATGAAAACAATTATTGCTGCAATGTGGTAATGATAATCATCATTTAAAGAATGAGAAGTAAAATGTGAAATTAGGGATGCACTGGTTGACTGGCCATACATCGGAACCGGATGGGTTTTTGCTAATAATGCGCAATCGGCAACAGTTTTTCATATTTTTCTGGCCGATTTTTCCAAAAGTGTGCCCGCATGCACACTACATTGTAATCATTTACCAACATGTAATTTGTGTGGAAGACAGTCGACAAGCACAACAAACACATAAAAACAGATACCAAGAAGCGAATAGCCGTTGGTGTAACGTCACTGGCGCACAAATAAGCTGTTTTCCTGCACTCGCTGAAGTTGCGTGAGCGTATCTGTCCACGCCTTGTGCAAGCGCAGACCGTGAACGGTTGTTTAGTGCAGCTTCTCACGTGTGGGGTGAGAAATGAAACAGACCAACTTGTGACAAGGCTGAAATGCTTCTTTTTGTAAAGAATAAAAATAAAACGTACATGCTCTTTTGAAAAGCCAGAAGTAAACGTCAGTTCTGTACAGGATGATTCTTTTATTTTACCTTAAAATACATTGACTTAGTTTGATTTTAAAAAGCACCTGCTGTAGCATCTTTGTATTACTCGTTGCACTAAACATTATTTGATTTAACATTTTGGAAAAATGTATTTATATAGCCTACTTTGGTTTTATTTAGTTTCACTGGGAAAGCACCTTTTCTTTACACCAAATTAAAACAAATGCTGATTAAGTAACATCTTTGTTTGACTGTTGAATGTGTGTTGTTTGGATTGTAACTTGGGAGTTGTTGCTTTTAATTATACATTGTTACAATTAATGTTTTAATTTAAGGCCAGTTTATGTAGTTTCAACCCAATTTAAAAACAAAATGAAATGCTGATGTCAGCTTCTATCGAATGCACTTGCTGCGCAGTTACTGCCTTTAAAGGGTTACTCCACCCCAAAATGAAAATGTTGTCATGATTCACTTACCTGCATGTATCGCCTCAATGCAAGGATGCGCTATTTTCATTCACATCAATGCGTAAATAAATGTAGAATACACATCCTTGCATTGAGGCGGATACAGAAGGGCGTACACTGCTTGCGTTCGATGGGTAATATCCAAAATGGCACTATGCTGACAGAGAGGAGACGAATTTATGAAAAAGTCATGTTTATTTTCTTTGCGTACAAAAAGTATTCTCGTTGCTTCATAAAATTCAGATTGAACAACTGATGACAGATGGACTACCTTGGCACTGCTTTTCATACTTTTCTGAACAGTGTTACTTACTTGGCAGTCAATAGGACAGTCATAAGCCTCCCGGTTTTTATCTAAAGTAATCTTAAGTTGTGTTCCGAAGACGAATTAAGCTTTTATGGAGTTGGAACAACATGCAGGTAAGTGAATAATGACCATTTTCATTTTGGGCTGGAGTAACCCTTTAATTTCAGATGGTTACAGTTATTGCTTTCAATAGCCAAAAGCCAGTTTGACCTGTTAAATACCAAATAAACATCTTGTTTATGTATACTTAAAATCTTTCTAGTTTGTTGCTTAAAGAAAAAAATCTGAAATCTGAGGTTTACACATTTTATTACCATAATGTAGAAAAATATTACATATTTATAAACAATGGTAGTGTTACACTGCCTTTTAATTTTGATTGTTTTAAGAAAAATTGAGTCCAATTTTATTTGCGCACGAGGACTACACATTAGTTCACAAAAGATAGATTTTTCCCTTCTCGTTGCGTTCTACTTCTTTCTAAAGCTATTGTCCTCCTCTTCCCTTTTCGTCAATAGTGTCCTGCTGTGAGCCAAGCTGTACCCTCAGACATGTTCTTACGGCTCTGTCAGTTAATTTCTCCATTTATTTTCATCCAGAGTCTTTAGGGAATTCTGTCCTGACATAAGGCTTTTGTTCCTGGATATCCCTGAAGTGTGGCGTTCTGGCAGGCGGCCCAACAGGAGTGCGCTTTCATTCTCTCTTTCTTCCTGCCGTCTCACTTTCCTCTGTCATTTCCCCTACCGCTGGTGTTTCTTGAGAACATGCTCTTGGCAGTGTGCTGTAATGCTGTCTTGGCCTGTGACCAGAGAGGCACGCTGTCAAGTTGCAATACAAGAGGCAGAATGTTATAGGCGCGTGCTGTTGGAGAGCTGCCCTGACAGTTCACACGTGGAGATTTCCCACAATTTAGGTAGTCGAAACTGGACAACTGTGTGGGACTTAAATAAGCATATTTAAAGGATTTTTAATCTAAAAATTTAAATTCTGTCATCATTTACATGTTGTTTCAAACTTGTATGAACACATAAGAAAACATTTTGAGAAATGTCTCCACGTTTTGTGTCCATATAATGGAAGTCAATGAGGTCCAAAGTTGGACATTTGTCAAAATCTAATTTTACGTTTGACAGAAAAAAGTAATTCATACAGGTTTAGCTCTATATAAGACCACTTCTAAATTCTCATGTTTGGGTGACATAATTTTCCTAAACGTAATTTCGTCCTCACGTCAATCAGGTTAGCATGAAGCTGTCTTTCAGAAGGCCGTCTCTGGGTTTAATGTGGAGAGAGACATTTCCCTGTAGTGCTGTCATCCATTTTAGTTGCCTCAGGTTTGAGCTCTTTGTTTGCTCAGCTGCGCTTGAGTGATCGATCAATCAGGGAAAAATGGATTGCTCTAATTTCATACGCTCACTCTTATGGCATCTTCAGCCCTTGATATTTGCATGCTTTCAATCAAAGCCCATTTACCATGCTTGTGTTGAATTATACAACATTATATATATCAAAACCCCAAAGCGCCGTTTAGCAGTGCATCGGTTTTATTCCGTAAGTGTTGCTACCGTTGATGTTATGACCGTGTGTTTTTACACAAAACATCCAATGTGGTTTTATCGACAGTTACTGACATCAAACATGTTCAAAGAGGATTTATTTGCAGTAGATCAGTAACAACAAGTAAAAGTCTGTAAAACTATGGTGATGTTTGGGAAGGTTGTGTGTTGACAGGCAGGTCTGTGATGTTTTCATCACACCCATGTCATATATGTATTTATAGAGGGTAATGGTCTGAGGGCTTGTATACCGCTTTTCAAATATAGGCTTGTCCACGTGTATAGGAGACAATAGGATATTCAGTGCTCTGAAAAGGCTGACGGTTGGACTTATACCTCATTACTAAGAGGGAAGGGTTTAGTGAATGAGCTTTATAGAGCCACTTCATTGTGAGTGCATTTTAGGGGGGTGATTTTCACAAAACAATTGTCAAGAAAATGTCCAGGTTGCTCCAAAAAGAAAAATAGACCGTTATATATTGCTTTAATAAAATAAATCCTATTTTTTACAAGTATTTGTATTTTTTGCATTATTGTAAAAACTTCTTTCACATGACTTCTATTAAAATTAAGCTCAGTTCTCCCTTAATTCATTCATGTCCCCCAAAAAAATATATATAAATAGAGAGAGGGAATGAATTCTATATGGAAAACTGTCTTTACCTTGGCATAGTTGAATAATAAGAGTTCTGTACATGGAAATGACATACAGTGAGCCTCAAAAACCATTGTTTCTTCTTATGTAAATCTCGTGAATAAAAAATGACCACTGAAAAATAGGCAAATCAGAACATAACACGTAACAGTTGGGATCACTAATAGTTACGCCCCCAACATTTGCATATACCCGCTCATGTTCTAAGCCACCCGCCAGCCGAACCATCAGAAGTTCTGCAGGTCTTGTGAAGAAACAAGCGAGGACAACAGAAAATGGCAGATCATGGAAATAAATGTTATGTTTCAGGCTGTGCAGGGGTGTGAAGTGCAGGGATGGGTTGGTGTCTGTATTCAGAAAGGTGCGGAAAGCAAATAACATATTCTAATAAAATAACGCGAGCCACTAAAGGGACATGGTTAGCTCCTTGCTAGCGGTAGGTAGCCTGTTACATTACAGTACATAAGATTTCACTTACCACATAAACAGAGTAAGGAGAAATGACTGAGGATGATGACGAATGATTTACAGATCCTGAACACCACTGACAAGCATCTGATCTTGTAAAATGTGTGGTAAGTACTGCCGCTCCATAGCATAAACAGAGTTTGCGCGATCGCGAATCTCTAAAGTGAAAGTAAAATGCAATCGTGCATTTGAAAGCATCTCCCTGATGCCTGCATTTTATATACAGTATATTTATCTGACTATATAAATGCGAGAGAAAGTATTGAAATATATATTTTCCTCCCTGTGTTTCCTTCCTGCTGCGTGAGCTACTAAAATGAGCTGCACTGTGAAACAGCCAATCAGAGCAGAGCTCAACATTTATTATTCATGACCCTTTCAAATGCAGGTGCATCTCAATAAATTAGAATGTCGTGGAAAAGTTAATTTATTTCAGTAATTCAACTCAAATTGTGAAACTCAGTGCCTTTGTTTTGTCTCAAGATGCACCCCAGTAATTTTTTTTCTAAGCATGTTTATAAAAATGACTTGAATGTCCTAATTGAACTATGGCCTAATCCTGGCTTAGTCTAAGCCCTGTCTGTGAAACCGGGCCCATGTGTTTAGTGTTAATGGCCAATCCAATTAATAATTGGTAATTTTTATAAGTATCTGTTCAGGCACCGTTTAGGCACCAATACCGTTTTAAAAGTATCGATTTGGCACCGGTATCCAACGCTAGTTCTAAATGAAGTCTGTGAAGTTTATCGGAGAATCGCAAAGCAAAAGCTCATGCACTTCTGACAGCAAAATGGATATATTTCCATGGCTTTCTAACATTAACAGATGGAGAATAAACCTGTGATATGTAAATGATACATTAAGGAAAATAGCACATCTCAAACACAAACAGCACCAGTAGCATCTCTGGCAGCAGAACACGCAGCCTTTCTGTCAGAGCATCTGACGGGCCGAGCTGCTTTAAACTAAAACTATAGGCTACTATATCTTATTAGTTTTTAAAGTCCTTCAAATAAAGCTTGTCACATGTTTAGAACCAACCCCTAGATTTTTTTTCAGATGCGCTCGTTTTCAAACTACTGTATATCGATATCTTTTATAAAGAATGTCGATATTTCGTACAAACTCGATATACCACCCAGACCTAGTAATGGTAATGAAAATAAATAAAATAATAAAGGGTAAAATGTGCTTAATTGTTCAAAAAGTAAACATTGATCCTGCATGTGGTGATTCTATATGCAAATTATTATATTTTTTCATTTT
The DNA here is from genome assembly GCA_027564155.1 of Gymnocypris eckloni scoliostomus. Classification (NCBI taxonomy): domain Eukaryota; kingdom Metazoa; phylum Chordata; class Actinopteri; order Cypriniformes; family Cyprinidae; genus Gymnocypris; species Gymnocypris eckloni. The sequence goes on from CM050434.1 coordinate 1,706,077, forward strand.
TTACAGGCTTTGTGAGAGAATTAAATATTGTAATTTTAAAATAAATAATAATTTAAACAACCAGGTTTAATGCATGGAACTGAAATATTTAATTTAAATATAATACAGTTTAGTTACTAAGTGAACCTGATTAACTTTTTTGCTTTAGATTTTTATTTAGTATTTTTGGTTGAATTTTAATGCACAAAAGCAAAAACAGACTTCTTTAATAAGCAAGGTTGTACAGCTTGAGGGGCTTCAATCACAACCCCACCCTCTATTTTTTGGTCCCACCCGTCTTTATTTCTGTCCTTTAGTATTTAATGATGCTCTCTGTGGTAACAGTATCAGATTGCAGGGTGGGGGGGTGTGAAGAGACTGGTTTAATGGCACTGACTACACAAAAGAGAACAGATGCCACAAATGGCATTTTTAAATGAGGGTTGGGGGTTGTCTTATTGAAGCTTTTCACACTTTAAATGGATAAGCCTCAGTCAATCAGTAAACACCTTTGGTAAAAGCGCAGTAGTCGGGTGTAAAGTTGGCGCTAGTGTTTACTCATAATCTTAGCGAAGGGGGGAATTATTTGGCAGTTTACAGATAAAGGAAGTTCACGCCAGCTTTGTTTAGAATTTCCAAGGGGAAGGACTTTCGTGAATTTCAGGGAGGCCCATGAATGAATAATTACATTATTTCTACGTGCGGTGTTTGAAAAGTTGAGTTTTGGGTTGTTGCTGATTCGTTTTTCGGGTTTACTAGTGTTGAATTCAATAAATCATCTCCCAAGTCAATGAGGAGGTCAAATGGCCACCATTAAACTTTTCAGTGAACACATGGCTGAGGCCAGTCCAGATAGATTGGCACCCTTTAAACCTAGCGTTTTTAGCGGTAGCTGACACAGTGCCCTTTTTAGGGAGCTCGGCAGTGTAATCTAGGGTGATTAATGGAGTTTTAATCAGGCTCAGTTGACGTCCGCGCATGCATGTGCCTTGAGTTACAGCCTCCCGTTTGCCGTGTATGATGATGACCATATCAAAGGCATCGGGTCAATAGAAACACCCCCGCTACTTTGATTCTGCATTTGTCAGGAGAAATATATGGAGGCAATTAGCAAAATCTTTTAACCAAGTACCTATTTATTATTTTAGAGGTCAAGTATTCATTCTAAGTCTTACTTTGATAAACAGGTCTTTTGTTAGTGTAATGGCCATTTTAAACATCTAAACAACCTTTTTATACTATATAGAACCTTTTGTGTAATAAAAAGGTTCCATGGATGTTAAAGGTCCTTCATTGAACCGCTGATGCCAATAAAGAACTTTTATTTTTAAAAGTGTAGAATCTTTCCATTGCAAAAAAAAGGTTCTTTGTAGTCTAAAATGTTATTTAGATGTTTAAGAAAAATATTTTAAGTACCGTTCACTGAAAGGTTTTTTGGAGATCCAAACATTTTTCTTCTTAGGCTGTACCCAACATGGATTGAGTTATGTTGTCGTCTTTACAGTTGCTGTGGTAAAAGTGATATGTACGAATAAACAAAGACAAATGTGCTTTAGATGGCACACTCTTGACGTTCTCCCTTCCCCCAAAAGAGCTTGTTTCTAAACGAACAACAGGAAATTTGTCCTTGGGTTCGGGAGCAATCTTGTTTGTCGAACTCTTTTGCATTATTTAACTGTCAGTATCACCTTGACAACATTTCACCCCCACACCAACGATACAATCCAGCCGGTAGCAATCAATTCTTATTATATCAGGGATTCCTGTTGCAGTGGAATGATTTTCCATATAAATTATCAATGACCCGACAGCCTCACACTTGTACGTTTGCTCCAAATGTTAGAACGACATCTGGCGCATATTATTAGCTTATTTCTCTTGAACGTTCCAGGTTTTAATGTGCTCGTGAGGTCTGTCAATCTTTCTCTGGTAGCTTTGACAGAGTTTGGTGGTCCATCTTGATGGAGAAGTTTCAGTCGGACGACCCTCCTGGGTCCTATGATGGTCTGATCGCTGGCGTCAGCTCGAAAGTGCAGCCCATCTGTGTGATAGATCAGCGCTGATTCAATTAGCAATGGTCTTTGCTATTAAGAATATCATCTCGACAGGCCGATTCCATCATAAAACATTGTTTATTTTAATTGCAAGCTGTCAGATGGATGATTTATAGCCTTGTTTTGGTGCCATTTCGCCCTTCCCGTTTTTTAAGTGTAGTGTGAACAATCTGGTCGGGTGGTAACTCTAACCCTTGAATAGGAGGCATTTGATAGTAAAAATCTTTAAAGGCCAGAGGCAAGAATTTGAGGCTGGTGAGGGGCTGGCGTCTAGTTTGTCCAGCCCCACCCAAAGGAAACATTCCAAGTGGAATTAGAGTTTCTTTTCTTCAAATGGTGAGAATTTCCATTAGGGGTCTCTGCATAAAGGGAGAATAGAGGGAGTGTCTTCGTTGCAGCCATCCTATGATTTGTGACCTTTCTAGTCCATTTCACCAAATGTAACAGAAGCAAGTAATGGAGGGGGGAATGGTAATCAACCAGAAAGGTATATGGGGAAGGGAGGGGTGTTTTCTTATTTGTCCGTCCATTTCCTATCCCTTTTAACAAGTGTAGAATGTTTGTCCCCAACCCCCCTCAAAACCTGTCCCGACTCGCCGGAGGTTTTCACAACCTTCGTTTTACCAAAAGCAGCTTAGGGCTTTATCATCACACAGTATCTATTTATCAGTGTCACTAGAATGTGGAATTTCAAGCACACCTAGGAAGAAATCAAGTGCTAAAAAACACATACCTACCCATAATCCAGCGGGGTTGAAAGTGAGGTTTTTTTTTTTGTCATCATTAAAAACGTTTATATTGGTTAGAAGTACATTTTTGGCAGTAAATAACATTGTTTTTTTTTATCCCGTTTATTTTATAGTTTTTATTACTCGAGCATCACCTTTTTATTTAGTTTTGGTCAATTTTAGCACCTTTTGTCTTATTTATAGCCCCTTTTTTATTTCTTTTTTTACTTTATTATATTGTTTAGTTAAGTGTTATTTTTGGTTTCGTTGTGTTTTTGTGGAAAGCGTAGTCTCTACAAGTGTTTTCAAGTAACTTTTTTTTTTAGAAAAAGTGGACTGCAGTAGTTGTTAGTCCAGTTTGACTACATTAATGAATGTTGTACAAAAGTAGACGACATGCAAGAATTGCAAAGTATTATAACCGGGACATGCGAATATCATCATGCTCTCAATCCTGAAAGACCCCAAATCTCATTCTTGAAGGATTATTGACATTTTAAAGTTCTTAAATTGAGTATAAAACCAGCCTAGGACAGGTATGCTTCTGGAACCTGTCCTCCTTCAGTTCCTAACTTTCCAAACGTTCCGGTACTGAGATAAAGCCATGGTGGACTGAGATCTTCACACCTGTGTCCATTTGTTTGAAAGACAATGTTTTCTCATGTAGGACCCAATCAGGACAAAGAAAATGGATGTCAACTCTGCCTCAGGCCTTTACGGGATGTTCAAGGATTTGGACAAGCAGTTACAGGCCCTGGCTTTGGGCCGTTTGTCTCTGTTTCGGCTCTTCTCAACCATGTGTCATTTGTATTGTTCAAAGGACCATGTCAACCAATAAGGCCTAATAAAGCTACTTTGTGTTTTTTTTTTTTACTCCGCCCCCTTTTTTGGTACACATTTTGTTGAATTTTTCCCACAATGGACTTCTTATTGTGGGAGACTGGACAGCCGCACACCTTAAAGGATCACTTAGCGTAGTGCGGCATACAACCATGAATTGCTCTTAATGGATCCATTACAAATTCCCAGGGATAAAGGTCCCCAATCTACTCCCTCCCCCCGCCTCTCCAGCCTCTGTTTCTCCTGGCACAGCAAGGAGCCAAAGAAGTGAGACTGTGACTTTTGGCAGTGGAGACCCAATTATTTGATTTGGATTAAAGATCCAGGCCATCCCCCATGGTGCTGTTCAGTGCTGTTGCCTATGGGGCAGCTGTGGAGTTGTTGAAAATCTAATGGCCTTGTGGCACTTGGACATAAGTTCTCTTGTCCAAGTCAGAGAAGGTTTCCTTGATCCTATTTGTTTTTGTCTTTTATAATATGCTTAGTGTAATATAGAGGTGGGTGGAATGGCAAAAATCTTCTAGCACTATAGTAGTAGTATGTAATAGGCTCATTTTTTGCTGAGAACTGCCTGTACATTTATTTTCTGTTTGTTTGTTTGTTTTAGAAATTGACTCTATTCTTTTTAAAATATTTTTTTTGTTGGTTTTATTTTATATTTTTTGGGAACTCTGTCTGTTTATTATTTTTATTTTTTTTGGTACTGTCATTGATTTTGTTTCTGATGTCTTTTTGACTGTTTGTTTTTGTTTGTAAATATATATTTTTTTACCGTGAATCTCTTTCCTTATGCCCTTTTTTATTTTGGCACTGTTTTATTTATTTTTTTATATGTGGTTTATTGGGTGCCTCTGTCCCTTTTGACCATTTATTTCTTCTTTTTAATCTGTTAGTTTTTATTAGTTTTTTTTTGTCAATTGTATGATTTGGCATTTTGCAATGTTACTTAGTGACTACAAATGACCTACATTTACGTTAAATGCATGTGACGCATCAAAACAAAATTGCTCCCAACAAAGTTGTTTCACCATTTGAAGAGTAGGCTGTCATTTTATTTTTGCCGTTCCATATATATTTGCACCACAGATTTACGGTATAGCAGAATCTTTACATACACTCATACTGCCAAACCCTGTTTCTAAAAGCATCCTTTAAGAAAAAAATCAAACAACCTAAGTGCCTCAACCGAATAGTGACTCATGGTGAGTGCTGAAGATAAAACCGCTCCACACAGCATGATCTCTAACTTATCAAAATGCAATTACCACCCATTCCTATCAGCATACTAGTATATTTGCATTAGCACCCAAAGAGGTCTGCTTGATAGGGGAGGTAACTGGTTAATCTCAGTTGAACAATCCCATCTAGGTGTTGATAGCGCTTTGGGAAGCCCACCTTGTTATAGCATTACTGCCTGTTGACTTAATGTCTCTGGTTTCTCAATGGTAGACTGTATTCACATTAGAAGATCTCCGTTTGGAATCTTTTGTTAGGATATCACTTATCTAGTAAACTAATGCTGTGGTTTCCACCCGTATTGATTTTTTTTCACTAAATTCAAATGGTTTTCATGAGCTACACTTAAAAATAAAGGTTCTTTATTGGCGTTGAAGATTCCACGAAGAACCTTCAACATCTGTGGAATCCTTTCTTTGCACAAAAGGTTTTTATAGTGGAAAAAGGTTCTTTAGATTTTAGAATGTTCATGGTTATTTTAAGAATTTTGAACTCAAAGGTTTCTTGGAGGATCCCAAAATAGTTCTATGGTATCACTTTCAAAAAACTGCTTTGGAACCTTCACATTTAGGAGTGTAAAGTAGAATTTTCTGTCTATCCTTTCAGCCAAGTCTTTATTTGCTACATTCAAATGTGACAAACACTGGACAAACCATGTGTTTGTTCCTCCCACCCAAGCAATTATTTGCCATGCTCAGCTAGGGCAGTGGTTTCTGTTGAATTAATATGGGGGAAGGGGCTTTCATTTCCTTCGGGTGACCCAGATGGTCATCTGCTTCCTCTTCTCAGCTAATTTGGCCACTAGCCAATCAGTTCTCCCTTAATATGATTAGTAAGGCCAAAGACTGACCTGTAAGCCTGATAACAGCTTGCACAGTTCTTGTAAATGTCTTCAATGTAGGATAATGTTTTGCGTTCGAATCGTGTGTCGGTGTCATTTGGCGTGACGCGTGCAACGTAGAAGTCTGAGATTTCTCGTAATCCTTTTATAATGGATTTCAATACACAAGTGCTTGTTGTTTTCAGATTCCCTCAAGGTTATACAGAAGACGGTCATTCACTTGACACATCACAATACCACACAGCATGGATGCCCGCCGCAGTTAATTCCCTGCCGGGTTCCCGCTCCCGGGCCCAGCTGGTGTGTGTTTGCTGTAAACGTGGAGAGGGCCTGGCTGTAGAGCGTGCTCTTACCCAGCTGTGATTCACTTAGCATATTAAAGAGTGGGGCAGTGGAAGAGTCCTATAAACTGCTTTATTGCCACTCTGCCTTTTCCTTTCAGACTTTGTGTAAATGAATACTGGAGCCACAGTGGATAACTTGTAATCAAGCACAGGGCATGTGCACAGGGGGACTATTAGATTTTATAACTGTTTTGTGGTCATGGCCTCTGGGAAACAAGGGTGACGCAGTGCTAAAACTGATTGCCTTCAAGCATATGAGCTGAAAACATTGCATCTTTCGTAATACTAGAGATATATGAATGTACAGTAACATGGCTGATAATTGAGATTTTAGATTTATCATCATTGCTCCATATTAGATGTATGTCGGCTTGTATTGGATTATATTAGCCAATATTGGATAATTTTGCATTCTTGTTTGCTCTGTTACGTTTAGATAATCTAACACTCACTTAGTTATGTAAAATCACTGATAAAGATGTTATCAGTGTTATTAAATTAACACTTAATGTAATCTTTAGTATATTTATTATGTTTGTATTTATAGTAATTTATATTTAATTAAAATGCATATTTTGTTTCTTTTAAGAATTTATGGAATTTCAATAGGGTCATTGTTTTATAATACATTTTTTTGGTATCACCCGATATTAGATGCATTTCTTTTAATTTTGTTTTATAATACATTTTTTTTGGTATCACCCGATATTAGATGCATTTCTTTTAATTATTAGTTTTATTTATTTAATTGTTCATTCTCATTTCTCTATATTTAGATTTCAAATTAATCATTTAACACTTTTCATATTTCTTTAACAAATCTAAATTCAAATCTACATTTTTTTGTAGAAAATGTTTTTAGTAAAATAATCATCAGCCAGAAATTTTTAAAAGTTTGCATATGGTACATTTGAAAGTGAAGTGAACGTGAAAGGTAATTTGTACATTCATTGTAGCTTCTGTCCACTGTCAGCCAGCCCTCAGCTTTGTACCCTTCATGTTCACACAAAGAAGACCCTCGGAGTGCAAAGGTTAGCATTAAGGAACGCCTTCATGACATGCCTGCTTGTGCATCTTGACTCCCGACACCCAATAACTCACTTTCTAGTTTGTCCTTTCAAACAGTGGCCCCCGAGTCTTCCTCTCCTGTCACGTTGTTTTGATAACTGTTTTTCTCTCTTTTCTTGTAGAATGGAAATTCAAGTTGGAACGAGGAAGGCGAGGGTGGGAGAAGCCGAGGAGAGGCCTCCAGAGACTTTGCCAAGGTAAACATTGTTTCTAAGCAATAGTCATTTAGTCATTACACATTTTGTCAGTGACACACTAACACAGTTTCACTGAGTTATTAACAGTTACAGTAGCATGTAGAAGAAACGTTGTGTATAGTTAGGGGCTGTCAGTTTTTTATCAATTAATTTGCTTATTCAGGTAATTTTTAAAGAAAGAAAAGGAGTTGTATATTAAGGATGTGCAACAGCGATCGAGTACTCGGCTGTGACAGCGATGATCGATCATAAAAACGATGATTGTGTGGGGAAATCTGATTGGTTATAGCAGCACTTTGGATGGCACCCTGAGCTCTGATTATTTAGCTTGCAACAGCATGCGGTTCAATAGACGTGAGAAGAGAGAGAAGCTTGGCTTTGAAGTAGGGCTGCAACAACTAATCGATTATTATCGATAATGAAAATCATCGACAACGATTCTCATTATAGATTAGTCGGGTCTGCCCACAGTGCACGTCCCAACTTCAGCCGGTTGCGTCAAATTACAGCACTGATTAATGCATTTCTATCGACAAAATGCATCTAAAAATAGTGGAGGAAACAGAATGAGATGCTGCGGGAGAACTAGGCTAGTTGATACAAGCTGCCCAAAACATGAAAATTCTTTATTTTGAGCTTTAAGTTACTGCATTAGTGTAATGGCTTGCCCTGTCAGGCTCTTTGACAGATGCGTGTGCGTCCTCAGTGCAAAAACGTTCAGTTTACGGTCATATCCTTCTCTATAAACAGACAGACGGAACACAGAGGGAGACAATTAAAAGGCTATTCAGTGCAAAAATGTCCATTTTGCTGAAATATCTGTTGTTGAAAGTTAAATTAAGGCTTAAAAGTCAACATGCCGTGCGAGTATTTTATGAGAGTAGGGACGGTTAAGGGATAACAGCATGTAATACCAAATATAAATATCAGACGCTTCATAGCCGCCTTTATTACAGGATAAATAAATTACACGTGACCGCGATCAAAGTCAACACGTGTTCTTGCAGAAAACTATTCTCACCTGTTGGTTAACACTGAGTTTGTGTTTTTATTTGTCTTTATTATCTTTTATTATTTTCATTTTTAATAGAGATTTAAACTATATTCACTATTACAGTGCTTAACAAATTCATTAAAACACATTTATGTAAGGTTTTTAACAAATTATGTACGGTTTGTGCCACTGCTGCTCTAAACTTAACAGCATTGGTGATTTTACCAAAGTCATTTTTTTAGCTTTCTCCATTAGTTAGGCCTCCAAAATGCATAAGTTCTTTAGTAACAATAGTAGGCTATTTCTAATGCTATAATATAATTATTGATGTTATCTATGAAAGAAAAGCAGAGTGCCTCATGGTGGTTTTATTTTCAGATACCCAATTACAGTCAAAAAGTACATAATGGCAGCAAGAATGCAAGCTGTTGCAAGGCATAGGAGGCCATTTTTGTTATAGTGAGAATTAATACTATTTGGTTGTTTCTGTTTGTTATTTGCCCAATAAATGACAATAACATGTTTAGATAAAATAAAAAATGTCAACGATCCCTAAAATATTTGTATTTCCTCTTTATTATGATAGGTGGTCTAATAAATTAAGTACTGTATGTGTATCATTCAGTTGTAATGTGGAGGAGTGTTTTTTGTCAAAAAAACAACAACGATTAATCGAGAGAATAACCGGCCAAATAATCGATTATAAAAATAATCGTTAGTTGCAGCCCTACTTTGAAGTCACGTAGTGATATCTGATTCATCTAATAAAGGATGCGTTGGGATATTAACATTTATTTACATGCTGAATGCACTGCATATTACCAGTGATTAGTTTCATGCTCAAATGCAATGCCCGATATTGACATTATTTGAGACGGTCATATTGCCTTTAGAGGTTTCTTTTTTTAATGCAGCAGTGATGTTTTTCGTCATATTTGTTCAACAGTATACATACTTCAATTACATTTTTTGAAGTCTCTCTCTTGCATTTCTATTTCTCTCTCTCTTGCTCGCTATCGCGCGTAACTTAGTTCACTGGAATTTCATAAACATAGCATTATAATGAGAACTTTATAGAATGTGAAATCAATAGTAAATTCCGTCCTTACCCGTGTTTCACGGTTAAGGTTATCTGATTAATATCATAGGAAGTGTCATAGAACAGGTTTCAGTTTATTGGCATAAAGTCAGCTTCACCTCAGCTATTCTTTAGATGCTTCTTTTTTTAAAAACATTGCTGTTTTTTTGCATCATAATCTAACATCTAATCATCATGTGTTCATGTTTTCATAGATATGTTTTCATGTCATATTTTTATTTTTAACATTCATTATCATAGCAGTCTTCAGATATTTTTATTATCTCCATTACGGCCATGTCCCACCCCTGATTACTCGATTAATCTTTTTTGAAACCTATCGATAATCGAAATAAGAAATTGCCAGAAATGCCCATCCCTATTATATATGATTATTGGTTTCTAATATTATTGTCTGACACATTGCAGAATTTTTTTCAGACTACGGTTCAAAAGTTAGGATTAAGGTCTGTAACATTTTTTAATGTCTCTTATGCTCACAAAGTCTGCTTTTTTTGTATTAATCACAGAAATAACAGCAATATTGTGAAATATTATATATATATATATATATATATTACAATTTAATTTGTTCCTGTGATGCGCAGGTGAATTTCCAGCATCATTACTCCAGTTTTCAACATCACATGATCCTCCAGCAATCATTCTAATATGCTGATTTGATGCTCAAGAAAAAAAAATTATTATCATCGGTGCTTAAAACAGTTGTGATTTAATATATTTGTAGAAACAGAAACTTTTTCAGGTTTTTTATATATAGAGAAAGTTTTGATGACTAGAAACTATTTTTTATTCTATTATAAATTTCTTTATTGTCACTTTTGATCATTTTAGTACATTTTTGCCAAATAAAAGTATAATTTTTTTTTTTTAAAGAACACTTTTGAACAATTATGTACAGGTGCATCTCAAAAAATTTCATTTTTTCTTGTAACTCATTTCAAAAACTTAAACTTTCATATATTTTAGATTCATTACATGTAAAAAGTAAAACACTTCAAAAAAAAATTGTTTTAATTTTGATGATTAGAGCATGAGCAAATGAAAGTCAAAATCAGTATCTCAAAATATTAGAATATTTTACATTTTGAGTTTCATTAAATGGCCATACAGTATAAATTCTGAGTATTATTGTTCTTTGAAACCACAATAATGGGGAACACTGCTGACTTGGCAATGATCCAGAAGACGAACATTCATTGACACTCTCCACAAAGAGGGTACGTCACAGATGGTCATTACTGAAAGGGATGGCTGTTCAAGGCGTGCTGTATCAAAGAATATTAAATGCAAAGTTGACTGGAAGGAAGAAATTGGGTAGGAAAATGTGCACAAGCAACAAGGATGACCGCAAGCTTGATGCTGTCAAGCAAAGCCAATTCAAACACTTGAGAGAGCTTCACAAGGAGTGAACTGAAGCTGGAGTCAGTGCATCAAGAATCACCACGCTCAGACATCTTCAGAAAAGGGCTACCAAGCCACTTCTGAAACCAAAACATCGTCAGAAACATCTTACCTGGGCTGAGGAGAAAAAGAGCTGAACTGTTGCTCAGATGTCCAAAGTCCTCTTTTCAGATGAAAGTAAATTTTGCGTTTCATTTGGAAATCAAGCTCCTAGAGTCAGGAGGAAGAGTAGAGAAGCCATAATCCATGTTGCTTGAAGTCCAGCGTGAAGTTTCCATAGTAAGTGATTATTTGGGCTGCCATGTCATCTGCTGGTGTTGGTCCACTGTGTTTTCTGAAGTCCACAGTCAACTCAGCCATCTACCAGGAAATTTTAGAGAACTTCATGCTTCCTTCTGTTGACAAGCTTTATGGAGATGCAGATTTAATTTTCCAGCAGGACTTTCAGCACCTGCCCACACTGCCAAAGGTACCGAAAGCTGGTTCAATGACCATGGTGTTACTGTGCTTGATTGGCCAGCAAACTCGCCTGACCTGAACCCCATAGAGAATCTGTGGTATTGTCAAGAGGAAGATGACAGACACCAGACCCAACAATGCAGATGATCTGAAGGCCGCTATCAAAGCAACCTGGGCTTCCATTACACCTGAGCTGTGCCACAGACTGATTGCCTTCATGCCACGCCGCATTGATGCAGTAATTCATGCAAAAGGAGGCCCAACCAAGTATTGAGTGCATAGAAATGAACATACTTTTCAGAAGCCTGACATTTCTGTTTAAAATATCCTTTTTTTATTGATCTTATCTAATATTCTAATTTTCTGAGACACTGAATTTTGGGTTTTCATTATCTGTAAGCCATAATCATCAAAATTTCAAGAAATAAAGTCTTGAAATAGTTAACTCTGTGTAATGAATCTATATAATATGTGTTTCACTTTCTGAAATGAGTGACAAAAATATTGATCTTTTCATTATATATATATATATATATATATATATATATATATATATATTTTTTTTAGATCTACCTGTATGTCTAAATAAAGACCATGCAGTGAGTGCAAATTACTTTATTTTTATTTAATATGCCATCTTGGTTTGATTTATGAATAAATGACCAGTAAAGGTGGTATCTGTGTTCCTGTGGCTTAGTGGTAGAGCATTGCATTAGCAGCGCAAAAGGTTGTGAGTTCAATTCCCAGGAAACACCCATACTGACAAAAAATGTATAACCTGAATTCACTAAGTTGCTTTGGATAAAAGCGTCTGCTAAATGTAATTTTAAAGGCGGTATTTAATTTACTTTATACAAAGTTTGTGGTCAAATTTAATTCTAATAACAGTATTATATTTATTTAATCACATACATTAACAAATTGACAGCCCTTATATTGATATATTTTAGTCATGGGTTACGTTTAACGATTGAAAGGTAATGCTTGAAAGATTTCAATAAATATTAGTTAATACTGTTTTCAGCTCAAAAGTAAATATGCACATAATGTAGTTATTTTAATATATTTTAAATTGTTAATTTGTAAATGCATTTATAAATACTGTATAATCAAACCTACTAATGGCTTCCCCAGTCTCATTTGCGTAAGAAGTTGTCCCGTGACGAGTCTGCATTTTAGTGGAAAATAGCCTGTGATACTGCTTGTCTGTTACATGGCGTAAATGGATATTTGGTGTTTTTTACAACATGCATCAACTGCAGAGTAATCTGGACCTAACCAAAATAAAGTCAGATGAAGATGCCGATGTTTAACGACTCCAGACTCGTACAATCTCATAAAGATGATCCGCAAGACACTTCATTGTAGCAGCTCAGTGTTTTACATTTACGTCTGGGAATGGACCATTTACATCCAAATATAGTTTAATGCACACAGAACAAGACCAAGAAAAATATTTCAGAATATGACCTACTTAATTGGCCATTTTACGTAAGATTTAATGTTACAAAATATGTTTGCAAATTGTGTCCCTGTTTTAGTGCATTTAAATTGAATCCCCTGTCCAACAGACATCTGTTTTTAAGCAGTGGGTTATTCACTTGTTGATTTGCTTAGTTTACTTTGCGATTCTGTTGACAAATCTGTTTATTGCTAGGTTAGCAAAAATAGACAATGCAGCCTTTACAAGTAAATTGCATGCAATGTATCTGGTTGCCATGGCCGCCTGCTGCTACTCTATGTAATCATAGTAAAAATGGTACACGGAGTGTGAATTTGTACGTTTACTACAGTAATGATAAAAATGTTTTTAAAAGTTTGACTGACCAAATCGACTGGCTTGAAATCAACCACCCCCCACCCAAGCTGAAACATCAAGCTACGCCTATGTTATTAGTTTATTAAAATCTGTATTTTATTGAACAAACAAGGACTTTTTTCAGCCTTAAGAACAAAAACTTTGTCTAAAAAGAAGCTGACATGAAGTTTCCGAAAGGATGTTACGATGATTAATTAATTCTTCACAATTTTCCTTAAAGCTTTACGAACTGGACAACGACCCAAAACGGAAGGAGTTCCTCGACGACCTTTTTGCATACATGCAGAAACGAGGTAGGACTGGTTCTATTAATCCTGTCAAACATAAATTTCCTCCCAAAGGGACCTACATCATTAGACAAGTGTCTGTAGGAATAATTTTATCCACTTTAGCATTGCTCTTTGGCAATGACCGATTTTTAATCGGACACCTACACCTAGCGTGGAGACGACCCCCTGAGTTAAGTGGAATCATATGTCCCTGGTCTCAGATTAGCATACTGTGACAGAAAGATGGGCCTGATGGCGTCATCCGACTAAGACTAAGCTCTCAGAGACACAGCTTGAATAGGCTATTAACCCCATACCATGGGTTTAAACTCAACCAGATGGAGAGCTGTTTGTGTTGGTCTACCATCAAACCCCCCGTACCACCTACTAGTGTGCGTAAGTAGGGTTGTCAGCTGAGACTTCATAATGGGCGGGGGATGGGAAATAGTGTGATCTTGCCAAATGTCCATCACGGAGGTCCTCTCAACCATGATTAATGATGTTTTTTTTGACTGATGGAGTGTGTGAAAATGACTTCTGTGGGTGACGGTTGGGTGTTTTTGAAGGGCTGAAAGTGTTTCAGGGTGCAACTCTACTCATCCAGGATGAGTAGCTGGTTTTGTTTAGATTGCAACCAGTTTCTACTCCGCATCCAGACATTTTAGTTTTTTCGGTAGTCTGGTGTTTGTCTGAAGTCTCTGGAGGTATGTGATCAGTGACTAGCTAACTAGCATCTCTCGTTCTACTTCACTTTATTCTAGTGGTCGACCAATATGGATGTTTTTATGACTGATGCCAATTCGCGGGCGCTGCAGATAATCCGCGGGTCGGGTGGGTCGGGTAAAATGCATTCTGATTATGTGCAGGTGGTTAAGATAAATCATCAAGGATGCAATTATTAACTACATTTTCTAAATAGGCTACTGAAATGGAATAAAGTGTAAATTAACATATTAAAGTTATTCAACAAAACATTATTTAGTCAAGAGCAGTGAGGGATTTTCTGTCTTTTGTTGTTTGATTAACATTAATGACAAACAGCACAGCTTTATTAGGCTGCTGTCACAAAACCTATTTCACGGATCCAATACTGATACTCATGCTCTTTTTCTTTCGTAACTGTCTTCATTAACTTAAGACAAAACTGACAGTGCTTACGAGAATACTCGCCAGGATGACCATTTTGTGTGTATTTGGCCAATTAAGCGCAGCGTTTGATTTGGTACTCGCATAGCGCGCCTTGGATGTGAATGTGAGCGCACAGAAAAGCGCCTCTGGAGAGCCTGAGAACCGAATGGCTTAAAAAGACGTGAAAATAATAAATTTTTGTGATGATGCAACAATGACCGATTAGGAAATTGACAATTCTGTCAACTGCACCGAAACGTGAGCTAAAGTCTTGTATCGCAGCGTGTAGCAGCTCTAGATGTGCCGATGTGAAGAGACGGTCAAAGAGAAAGGACTTTGTGCTGAATCACTTACACTGTTTTCAAATAACTGATTTGATCTGATGGTTTGTGTGGATTTATTTACTCATCTAACCGATATACACTATATTGAATAAATGTTTTGCAGTAATTTACTTAATTTTAAAGTTGAAAGCTGCGGGAATGAGTAATGCGATATAGCCTATGCACAATCCCGCACCGAAATTGAGGACTTAATTAAGCATAATTCTATTATACAGAGCATTGTGAAATAGATTTCCATGACTTTTCCTAAACCTTCTGGGTTTACATATTTGTTCAAAACTTTCCGGGCCTGGAAATTGCGGTTTTAAAATTCCATGACTTTTCCAGGTTTTCATGACCATATAAACCCTGAATGTGACTATCGGGTGTGGGTCCGGTGAGGTTCTCTAAATCAGACAAAAATCTAGATGCGGGCGGTTTTATATTTGCGAAGACATTATTGTCATTTATGATTGCACTTTGGATCTCTCTTAGCCTGATGGAATTGTTGGCTATGACTGTTGCAAATTTCTTGTTCTTGCTGATGGTTAAATACTGCTGCTCTGCCACCAGCGCGAGGTTGTTGTATAGAGGTCGACCGATATGGGTTTTTCTCTGGCCGATGCCGATATTTAGAAATCAGGGCAGCCGATGGCTGTTATATAATGCCGATTATTTGGGGCCGATATGTTTGGCCGATTTTCTTTTCTTTTTCTTTTCATCTCATTAAATCTAAGTCAAGTAATAAGAAGTAAAATGATATATAACATTTTAAAAAAGTTAAACATTTATTAAACAAAACAAGCCTATCCAATCAGTGCTCTTGTTTAATTAAAATAAAAATGATGTATACATTAAATAATAAATACACAACAGGTAATCAAAAAGTTATTAATATTAAATATCAATGTATTATTTTTATTCAGTTCTATGCAACAGAATCAGACTGTTGTTGTTGTTGTTTTGACTAATTATCCAAATAATGTATAGTCCTGCAAACAGGGATTTTCCTTTCTCTGAGGTGGAGGTGGTACCATCCTGATCATGTGCACTAGGGCTGAAACGATTCCTTGAATTACTCGAGTAAATCGAATACAAAAATCATCAAGGCAAATTATGTGCCTCGAGGAATCGTTTTGTCCATTTATTAGGGATGCACTGAATTTTCGGCAGCCGAAAATATATGCTGCACCGCGCAGCAGTGTCCAGGTTTACCCTCTCCCTCAGCCTTCATCACTGCGCCGCGTGACACTCCGCTCTATCATTCTGCTCAGTTACCGCTCATGCTCAGTTACCGCACATGCTTGTGTATCTGGTTATCAAACAAAGGCAAAAAACATCAATTTCATTTATCTTTAAATTATTTAAAATTAAACTTTTTTTTTTTTGCAAACAAAGGGAATTTACTATTCAAATTAAAACATGTTAGAAATGTTGTCTTCATTCCTTAAATTAAGTTTTCATATTTTTAGTAATAGTAGTATGTACATTCTGCTGAACAAATATTTCTTCTGCAATGTCCGGAGCAGGGTTTCATAGCCCACTTCATAACCAACTTCACTTACCAAGGCACATTTACCATGGTGATGTGACAAAAGTGATTTGAGAAAAAAAACTGACTTTTTTTTTTTACGTTTTGCCGTGAATATTTTTACATTTCTCTGTGTATATGATATGAGGATAGTTTTACTCAAAGGAAACGGTCAAACGCTCATGAAGTGACTCTCAGAGCAGTTCTGGAGATGTTGTCCTCATTGAGACGTCACATGCGATTCAGTGTGTGTGTGTGCTAAAGGAAACCGCGCGTCTCATAAGCTATATTATCAGCGCATGTGAGCAGAGCATAGCGGGGAGCAGATAAGTGAAGGAGATTTTACAGCTGTACCACAGCATGTCACAGCACAGCAGCGCTACTGCAAACAGGAACAAGTACAAGTATACTAACGTTACATAGACATTTCTTGTCGGCGCGTTATTTGAGCGGACTCTGCTTTTCAGTGCATCCCTAGTAAATGGACAAAACGATTCTTCGAGGCACATCATTTGCCTCGATTCTTTTTTTGTATTTGAGTTACTCGAGAAAATATTTCAGCCCTAAAAAAGTATTAGCATTCTTTTTCTAAACGTTATTCTCATTCTCTCTCCAAAAGTAGCGTCATATTTAACCAATGAAATACAAGGCTAGATTAAGAACGAAGGATAAGAACTTAAGTCTTACCGTTTTCTTGGGGAGTTACCAGGTAGTTCTCTCTTCAAAAAGTTAGCAGGCAGAGGGGGACATCACAGGGTTATCAGTTGAGCCAGTGGAATGGCAATCTGCTTACCGCACGAGGCAGCATCACGTGTTGCTTGCAGACGCGCCTGTATATTAATTGGCCTAATTTGCAGCACAATCGGCCAATGCCGATTAATTAAAAAATGCCAAAAATAATTGACCTTTACAATATTGTGGTTTATAAAAATGGTTTACATACTGTAAAACAAAAAAATAAATACATATTTACCTGTTTTCCCTATGAAAGGTTTGCACAATTGATGACACTGTGGACCTGTTTATATTAGGCTGTACTCTTCGACCAGCCTCTTCCATTGTAAAACCACGATTTATGACCTGATCCACAAGTGTGGCTCTGATTTCATCAGAGACTCTGACTCTTCTATTTCCACCTCTTCCTCTATTATGTCTTCCACCACCACGTCTTCTTACACATTCATGCCACGTTTAAAGTAATGTTCCAGGTTCAATACAAGTTAGGAATTTATCCCTGTTTTCCATTGCAAGTGCTTCACTGTAATCGTTTTCTATTAGGAAAATGAGGTCAAATTATTTTTTATGGTAAACAACTGTTATCAACTGAGCTTCTCTTGCATTAAACTCTGTGTGTATGTATTAGTGGTGGGCATAGATAATTTTTTTTAATCTAGATTAATCTCACTGTAATCTTGGAATTAATCTAGATTAAAATGGCTCATTTGAATTCTGCCGAAGGCATTCAGAATATGTGTGCTACCCAAATAATGACTAAAAGTAAGTCTTTGAGAACGGGTTTCTCAAGCCAGGTGGCGCATTAGACCAGGGGCTCATCTCCTGTTTCCAAAATGCATCACAAACTTTAATCTCTTCCCGTCCCAATCCCACGAAAAAACTGGGGAAAATCCCATCCTGTTCCACCCGGAAGAATGACTCCCATTCCCTCCACTCCCGTGTTGTTGTTTTTGTTTTTGCCGATAACTGTCAATTACAGTAAAATATAGTACAGATCAGATCAGCGTGCCCACCTTATTAGTTGAATAAAAACCCAAAATGTCGTTTTTTGTTATTATATTGAACTGAAAGCCATCTTATGCACAGTGTTGCACAGATTAAATTTCATGTAAATCATCCATGCTAACACACACGTCTTCTATTTTTATTTTTTAGACATTTCACTCTCTATAGATATATTTTTCAAAGACGGAGTTTCGAAGTTTCTCGCTCAAGTTCACATGAGACCTAAAGCGCATCCTGTTTGCTTAAAAGCGCAACGTTTCGTTGTTATTCTGAGTGCACACAAATAAACGTAGAGTCTTTACAGATTCGAAAGATGTATTAGGCTACTTTTATCTGTATGACCAAAAATGACGGAGATTTTAGGAGCAAGTGAGCGCACCGGAGCCTGTCCTGCAGCAAACGCGCTTCCACACAAACACTTCAATAGCGCACATTTCTCTAGGTTAACATCATATTGAGCGGCCATGTAAAGTTGCTACTACATACATCTTTCAGATGAAAAGGCATATTTGAGGTTGATGAATGATAGGTGAGCGTTTGGATGTCCTGCCCGAGTGTATTACCACATAGACCAGCCGTTAACAATCTGTCCATCATGGACTGCGTCATTCACTTAACCAGCCACACCAAAGCAAACAGGAGGAGAGCATAAAGAGACAGGGCAACTAGAATTAAGTTCAGAATTAAAATATACAGTTTATAGTTTATTTCTATAAAAGGTATATTTGTGTGTAAAGTTGGGTATCATTACTATTCCCGGTCCGCCCACTCCGATTAAATATTTTCCTCTCCGTCCCAATCACGTGATTCGTAGCGATTTTGTTTCCCATCCGTGGGATTCGAAAAAATGCCAGCCTCTAGTTCGAAGACTCGTTCTCGCCCGCTACAGTGCAATTCGGCTAGGTATACATCCGCTAAAATATCAGGGTGAAAGTCATCATAGCTTGCGTAGTATAGACCCAGCTCCCAACCCAACTTTGAGAATAGATTAACGGCGATATTTTTTATCGCCGATAAGAGTCTCACGTTAACGCCGATAACGGACCCACCACTAGTATATATATATATATATATATATATATATATATATATATATATATATATATATATATATATATATATATATATATATATATATATATATATGTGTATGTGTGTGTACTTTGATCTTTCTAACTTTACACACACACCTATAAAAGTTGGCCTCTGCCCTTTGTATTGTCCACATCAGAGCCCTTGAAACTTGATAAGATGGGAGGAGGACAGGAGCAGTGGCTGCAGGGGAGTTTTGTGAGGGGATGTTCAGTGTGTGTGCGTGTTGATTGGGGGCTGTGAGGGGGGCGTCTTGCTCGGGGCCTGGGGGGATCAGATAGAGGGTGGCTGAGGTGCATTAAGGGGCCCCTGTTCCTCTTCTGAAGATTAATGAGACCCTAAAACTCAGGGCCCCACCTTTGATATTAGAAGAATGACAGACAGTAGAAAAGCAAAGACAATGGAGTGACTGCTGAATAACAGCGAGATGGGATTGCATGGATGAGAGGAAATTATGACAAGATTAGCAGAGAAAGAGAGGGGGCATAATAAGTTATAGGAATGCAGAAAACCATCTTGTAAAATTCTGCGCCAACACAAGTTTAAAAATGGACAATATGAAGTTTATTTGCAAAAAACAATAAACACCACTTTAAAAAAAAAATGCATGCATTATTCTCCATATATAGCCCGATCTGAACCCTAAACACTTTTTGTAAAAAAAGCCGGTATTGTCCACTTTCAAGGCATTGCGAGTTCATGTTTACTGCAGAACCCGAAAAGCGCCCTTGTTGTTTTTGAACAGATGCCGATAAATCCATTTTAGCGAATCAGTGCGCTGTATTAAGGTCAGGTGACAAGGCTACTTTCACTTTGAAAAGACATGCTAGCTGAGAGGAGTTTCGTCAAAGCTGACTAAAAGTGATCGAGGATGGATCATTTAGACGAACTTGATGAACCAGTGATATCATTTTCAGGGCATAAAAGGAAAATAAAAGCTGAAACGTTTTCACGGAACCTTGCAAAGGCAGCGCGTTACAATGGTGAGGGAAAAGCTCTGTGTATTGTGTGTAATCACATCCATACAGTCTATGATCACAACAACGTTTGTCAGATATCTACATTATTAGTTATCGGTTTTTGCAAATTAACTCTTCATATGTCAATTTGTATATTGTTATACCTTTTTTAATTCTTTTTATTATTATCTGTGTTTTTGTTCTGTCACTGTCATTCTCTTGCACTGCGGTAGCTTCTCTCACGAAAACAAATTCCTCGTATGTGTAAACATACCTGGCAATAAAGCTCATTCTGATATATAAGCCAGAGTTGATTGTGTTTTGATGTACTTGTTGTTTATAGAACAATGTAAGAATGCTTGCTGTAGATGCTCTAGTTGTAACAATACAACCTAAATGTGACTTATTTACTTATCAGCAATATGAATAGAGATGTTATCATTAGATCCAGACTGATATATTGACTGATATATTGCTCTGCCGATTTTATCGGCCGATATGCACCTGTCGCATATATATCGGTATCGGCAAATGTGCTGCTAATATGAATTTTTTTCTACAGAACATATAGACATTTTTCCTGAGTAAATGATGAGCATACATTGCGCAGATGAATTGCTTCTAAATTGTGTAATTACTTAGTTTGTCCAGCCAAGCAAAAAAATTTTTTTGTCCAGAACACAGGAACGGAACCGCGGGATCCAGTCATAAAAGCAGAATTTACTGTATAACCCGAAATTTCACAGAATCTGTCATATTTGTGATGAATAAATAAAAACACTTATCAAATCGCGACATAGGCTAGTGTCTGTGAATATGAAATTACAAAAAGACTATTTAAATACGAATCCTCTAGGGCTGGGCCGAATACCATTTTTTGAGCTTTGAAGCTTCGGTAGTAATCCACACCGAATATTCGGAGGGAGGGGCTGAACATATTCTTCTCTCTAATAAAAACAGGAATATGTGCGTCTGTCTGTCTGTTTGCATTTTTATTATTTCGAGAACTGTTCATCCAATCGGCTTCACGCGTGGTGGGTGTGTTGCTGCGGGCCCAAGGGAGTGCAGTGTTGTGTTTTGGTGCAATATGTACACGTGGAATGTTCAGAATTAATACACTTTTAATAAACTACAGAACAGTGCGAGCCGGAAGCGGCATGCCTCACGCGGGCAGGGCTTATATGCTCCGAGAATGGACACTGCACTAGTGATACAAAACACACAGGTCTGTTAAGAGCTATACTTTTAATAAGGTAACCCAGTGCTTAATTTGTAAATTGAAGGTCCCGGAATAAAGCAGGGTTACGGATCCGGCATGTGATTAGAGGAGAGAGAGGACCAATCTTTAGTGATTTAAAGCATGCATCAGTTGCTTTTATAGGTTTCGTACGGTCATGAAAAACCTAGAAAAGCTAAAGTTTTGTAAAAGTCATGGAATTTTTTTTCACAAATCTCTGTATAATTTTTATATTTAATCAGGTCCTGAATTTGTGTATATCGAATAGTTTTACTCATTCCCGCAGCTTTCGAGTACAGGTGCTTGTCATATAACTAGAATATCATCAAAAAGTTGATTTATTTCACTAATTCCATTCAAAAAGTGAAACTTGTATAATGTATACATTCATTCCACACAGACTGATATATTTCAAGTGTTTATTTCTTTTAATTTTGATGATTATAACTGACAACTAATGAAAACCCCAAATTCAGTATCTCAGAAAATTAGAATATTACTTAAGACCAATACAAAGAAAGGATTTTTAGAAATCTTGGCTAACTGAAAAGTATGAACATGAATAGTATGAGCATGTACAGCACTCAATACTTAGTTGGGGCTCCTTTTGCCTGAATTACGGCAGCAATGCGGCGTGTCATGGAGTCGATCAGTCTGTAGCACTGCTCAGGTGTTATGAGAGCCCAGGTTGCTCTGATAGTGGCCTTCAGCTCTTCTGCATTGTTGGGTCTGGCATATCACATCTTCCTCTTCACAATACCCCATAGATTTTCCCCATAGCAGCAGTCCAGTCCTTTTTTTGTCTTTAGCCCAGGCGAGACACTTCTGACGCTGTCTGTTGTTCAAGAGTGGCTTGACACAAGGAATGCGACAGCTGAAACCCATGTCTTGCATACGTCTGTGCGTAGTGGTTCTTGAAGCACTGACTCCAGCTGCAGTCCACTCTTTGTGAATCTCCCCCACATTTTTGAATGGGTTTTGTTTCACAATCCTCTCCAGGGTGCGGTTATCCCTATTGCTTGTACACTTTTTTCTACCACATCTTTTCCTTCCCTTCGCCTCTCTATTAATGTGCTTGGATACAGAGCTCTGTGAACAGCCAGCCTCTTTTGCAATGACCTTTTGTGTCTTGCCCTCCTTGTGCAAGGTGTCAATGGTCGTCTTTTGGACAACTGTCAAGTCAGCAGTCTTCCCCATGATTGTGTAGCCTACAGAACTAGACTGAGAGACCATTTAAAGGCCTTTGCAGGTGTTTTGAGTTAATTAGCTGATTAGAGTGTGGCACCGGTGTCTTCAATTTTGAACCTTTTCACAATATTCTAATTTTCTGAGATACTGAATTTGGAGTTTTCATTAGTTGGCACTTATAATCATCAAAATTAAAATAAATAAACACTTGAAATATATCAGTCTGTGTGGAATGAATGTATACATTATACAAGTTTAACTTTTTGAATGGAATTAGTGAAATAAATCAACTTTTTGATGATATTCTAATTATATGACCAGCACCTGTATATGAGGGAAATTCCTGCAAACATTTATTGAATATAGCATGTAGCTTAGATGATTAAATAAATCTATACAAAATATAAGATTAAATCAATCATTTGAAAACCGCGTGAGTGACACGGCTGTACCGCATCTTCTCTCTTTCACTCTCTCAAAGCGGCTTTACATCGGTGCATTTCGTCTGCACTACAAGAGCTGCTGCACGCTGATCCAAGACCTTCGCTCTCATCTCGGGACAGTTCACAGAAAGAAAACGCATGCATCGCATTCGGTTTTGTGATCGCAGAGGGTCCGTTCACATGTCACGTCTTTTGTGTGCTTAAGTTCATTATTTCAAATGTAGATGTGTGGCAAGTACGCTCATAATATAAGATTTTTCATGAAATATATGCATGCTATAAGGTCAGCACGAATGTCTTTCATTGGCCAACGGCCTGTTGCTGGTGCAGATATTGAGCCAGGCAGACAAGTTGAGAACTTTTTCGCAGGAGATGCCAGGTGTAAAAAAAAAAAAAAAAGGATATTCGCATCTCACAATTTAAAATCGAATGCCAACCCACCGAACGAATAATCGAATATTCTGGTCCAGCCCTAGAATCCTCATGTTCTGCGTATTCATTTGATTACCAGTAAATACACAACACAGAATTTGTGAAAAAATATTATTCATTATAATTATTATTTATTCATTTTAGATGTTTACATTTGGAAAAGCTGTGGTTCCTGCACAAACCTGCCCCTATTGGATTGGCAGTAGCTTGTTGCCCCTATTCAAGTTGCTTCTTAATTCAAGTTAGTTAATTCATCACATTAGAGTTATCATTGCTAAAAATGTGCTTGTATATATATTCTGTTTATGTATATACTGTATTCTAGCCTATAGACAGTACCAGTCAAAAGTTTGATCACACGAATGGGAAGTGTCAAAACTTTTGACTGGTACTGTACTAATAAATACACATAAAGAATATCGTCCGATATCCTTTTTTACTCCCTAATATCGGCATCGGACCCAAGAAACCCATATCGGTCGGGCTCTAGTTATCATAATCATCATTATAATTAAAATAAAAACAAAACTGTTCTCATGACAAGTCAAAATTATTTAGCCTTACGATTTATTTTTATGTGTATTCACTATTTTCGAATATGACTAATCAGATCTTAGTCAAAACTATTTTTTGTTAGTAAAGAATATCTTGTCATTTGGGGATGTGCAACATATTGGTACTTTATCAGTTATTGGTTAATATCATGATTATTATACTTAGCTAAAACTGAAACTTTAAACTATATTTATATTATAAATTATTTCAGCTAGTTGCCAGGGTGACATTACAACTTGTATTAAATAACTAAAACTGAAATAAACATTAATAAACTATATAGATATGTTAAGGACAAAAACACACAAAATGAAAATGAAAAATAAAACCTGATTCAAAATATTAATAAAACTATAATAGTTGATATCATATTAATTTGATAATATCAGCTGATTCAGAAAGTGTTATATTTTATATTAATCATATTGGTCCATATTTGATATATTGTATAGATCTTGCAATACTTCACAAATCCCAAAATGATGAATAATGTAGAATTTATTTCTATTTCATTTTTGTTTGTTCATAACATGACAATAATAAGTTGATCGGTATTGATTTTTATATTTTAACTTTTTTAATATTAAATAAATGAATTAGTTGTTGTTTATTTGGTTGTTTGTGTAGTTTTAATGATTTTTTTAATAATGACATTTTATTGATGCAAAAAAGTACTTGTTACTGTACTAAATATATAAAAATGGCCATGAGATTTCAAAAGAAGCATATTAATAGTTTCATAAACGCATCTGTCAAATACGCTTCCAAAGTCATCGCATGATCCTTTGTTGAATTATATAACTGGCTCATTTTGTTGCCGTTTTAATTTTTATAGCTTCTCAGTGGTAACAAAGAAGAGTTTTGAATTAGGACTAAGAGCATTTGTCGTCCAGTTGAATTTATCATTGACATAGTGAACAGCTGCGATAGAAGTGCTGCTGGGTTTGCTATAGTCATCAGGCACGAGCACAGTCTCTATTGTGTGACTTCATAATAAGGATGGCATGTCCTGTTTGGAGCGTTTGTCTTGTCACTCCTGAGGCTTGTTACTCTCCTCAAGCATGTTTATGACATCCTGGGCTTGATGTGGGCTGTTCTTTTCCCACCCGAGCGCCTCCGTCCTTTTATGACCACCGACTACAGATTTATCTAGGAGAGTCAGGAAGATCCCCAAAAAACTCTTTCCTGATCGCTTTCTCTTTGCGTCAATGTTCACTGTCCCCCAGAGGAACGCAGTCTTGCACTGGGCCCTCGATCCATCTGTTTTTATGGCTCAGCGGTAAAGAGACGTGACCCTCCTAAACCAGTAAACATGTTGAAGTCTTAATCAAATGCACTAAATCAAGCATGACAGCAAATTCCTTGTGCAGTGTTAAATCCAGCTGAATTACGACCCAGTGGCTTGTTGGATAGGCAAGCTATATGTAATATAATATATATTTATTTATTTTCACAAAAATTAGTCAATGAGAAATTAGTTCACTTTGAGTCAGGGCTGCATATATAGCCTATAGTGTTTTTAGAGTTGCGGAGCGATAGATGGTTGTCGGAGGAAACATGAATATTTCATACAAGAATGGAAAGTGCTTATTGCCAAAGAAAATGACTCTCGGACTCCATTTATTATGATTTGGTTGTTGTCAAGGATGCTTGTGGATGAACATATTATATATATATATTAGTGGTGGGCATAGATTATTTTTTTTAATCTAGATTAATCTCACTGTAATCTTGGAATTAATCTAGATTAAAATGGCTCATTTGAATTCTGCCGAAGGCATTCAGAATATGTGTGCTACCCAAATAATGACTAAAAGTAAGTCTTTGAGAACATAAAAAACTACTGACGTTAAAAAGAAAATGGAAATGTATAAACTTATTCAAAATATAAATAAAACTATAACATTTTCTCGATACAAAAATAACACTTGCACAATTCAGTTTACTTTGAAAATTATGGCAATGCAAACAAAATGATTAATTTGAGATGAAAATAGAAGCGATTTATATCTTTTTAAATGTAAATAAACATTTAAATATTTTTTGTAAAATAAAATAAGTGTGTGGTGGTAGCATTTATTTTTTTAAATTAAGAAAAAAATATTAAATTGTGTCACAGTAAAATTTGCGTAATGAGAATAAAATGTAACCATTTGAATTTATTTATATTGATGAATTAATTAGTTTTTATTTTTGTCATGATTCAAAAAATCTGTCCGGACAGATCTGTGCTTAAATTTCATATAAATAATTTGCAGAAGACTTTGAATTGTACTCAACATAATCTTTCTTTTTGCAAAATGCAGTTTCTTGTTTTTTTCTTGTAACTGGTGTGAAATACGATCTGGCATTACTGAAACGTTTTTCGGGTTATCTAAACAAAAGATCTAGCCACACAGCATCATCCAGGATCTTTCGTCGGATGTTAGACCATGCACTTCCTGTATGCCCCCTCACTTCCCCTCTACAGCTGCATTACAGTAAGAATGGCAATCATTGTTTAGGTCAGAGAGTGGAATTTCCTTCACCAGCCCGGCGTCTCAGGCTGCCTTATTGGTTCATCGCAGAACGCTGGCTTCTTAATGTGGGCAGCTGTTTCCTCCTATATTTAGGGCAGTGGTCAGATTCACTGGCCTCATTTTTTTTTCTTGTGAACAAATGGGGGAGGGTATGAAATTTAGATGGTGTGATAAAAAAGTAAATTAGTTAGAGATTGCTTCCACTTCCTGTCAGCAGACAGATTAGCTTTGACTATTAAATCAGAATCTACATGCAAAACAATGAGAGCATTGTATTAGTTTATAGTAGATAAACAACTAGTAAAGTGACTAAAGCACCAATGTTAGTAATGTTTCCGTCATCTTCTGGAATCGAGTGTGAAACTGTCCTGCTTTTGTTTCCATATGTTTTTGTTTTTATGAACATTTTAGTTGATAGGTTGAATTTGCTTCTGAATACACGCTTCATAGATATTTTCTGCTTTTATACGTTTGCATACCCTGCAACCTCATGCTTTTATTTCCTTAACCCCATCTGACGTGTCTCGTTGCCCGTTTCTTGAGACGTATGAAGGAAGACAACATATCAATTAGGAGTGCAATGCTTCAGCATTAAGCCGTAGCACAGCTCACATCAATCAATAATGAAGCCTCTTTAGCAGGAAAAGGCTTCCAATGACTTGTCCATTCTTGAGTTTGAGCTAAATTGGTTTTGCAGTTATGGAGTGTATCACCAGGTCGCTCTCTAGACGCCGCTACTCTGCGCGATTTCCTGTGGATCTGTACCTGAATCTCCAGCTCGGTGACCTAGCGCTAACCTTTCACTCGAATCTGAGCAGCGATTGTTTGATGAATGAGTAATGTCATTCCCAGCATTAAATAACTGCCTTTCAAAGGTAGCTCTTGCTCTGGACTCTCCGGGGGGTGCTAGGCCTTGTCTTGGAGGCCTGGGTTTCTAAATTACATGCTTTATGGCTGTTTGAGAACAGAACCTTCTGATCCTAATAATTCAAGAGCAAACACACAAACAACCACGGAACAGACATTTTGTGTGCGTTTGGAACTAGCGACTATATTTCATATTTGTAAACATTGAGAGCACTGAACAAGTGTTTTCTGAACTTAAAATGATAATTAGAATAATACTTAGAATAATGTTCATATTTAGCATCACAAACTTTAATCTCTTCCCGTCCCAATCCCACGAAAAAACTGGGGGAAAATCCCGTCCCGTTCCACTCCCGGAAGAATGACTCCCATTCCCTCCCACTCCCGTGTTGTTGTTTTTTTTGTTTTTTTGCCGATAACTGTCAATTACAGTAAAAATATAGTACAGATCACAGTGTGCCCACCTTATTAGTTGAATAAAAACCCAAAATGTCATTTTTTGTTATTATATTGAACTGAAAGCCATCTTATGCACAGTGTTGCACAGATAAAATTTCATGTAAATCATCCATGCTAACACACACGTCTTCTATTTTTATTATTTAGACATTTCACTCTCTATAGATATATGTTTCAAAGACGGAGTTTCGAAGTTTCTCGCTCAAGTTCACATGAGACCTAAAGCGCATCCTGTTTGCTTAAAAGCGCAACGTTTCGTTGTTATTCTGAGTGCACACAAATAAACGTAGAGTCTTTACAGATTCGAAAGATGTATTAGGCTACTTTTATCTGTATGACCGGAGCCTGTCCTGCAGCAAACGCGCTTCCACACAAACACTTCAATAGCGCACATTTCTCTAGGTTAACATCATATTGAGCGGCCATGTAAAGTTGCTACTACATACATCTTTCAGATGAAAAGCCATATTTGAGGTTGATGAATGATAGGTGGCGTTTGGATGTCATGCCCGAGTGTATTACCACATAGACCAGCCGTTAACAATCTGTCCATCATGGACTGCGTCATTCACTTAACCAGCCACACCAAAGCAAACAGGAGGAGAGCATAAAGAGACAGGGCAACTAGAATTGAGTTCAGAATTAAAATATACAGTTTATAGTTTATTTCTATAAAAGGTATATTTGTTGGGTATCAGTATCATTACTATTCCGGTCCGCCCACTCCCGATTAAATATTTTCCTCTCCGTCCCAATCACGTGATTCGTAGCGATTTTGTTTCCCATCCCGTGGGATTCCCGAAAAAATGCCAGCCTCTAGTTCGAAGACTCGTTCTCGCCCGCTACAGTGCAATTCGGCTAGGTATACATCCGCGCTAAAATATCAGGGTGAAAGTCATCATAGCTTGCGTAGTATAGACCCAGCTCCCAACCCAACTTTGAGAATAGATTAACGGCGATATTTTTTTATCGCCAATAAGAGTCTCACGTTAATGCACGCAGCACGTTAACGCCGATAACGCCCACCACTAGTGTGTATATATATATATATATATATATATATATATATATATATATATATATATATATATATATATATATATATATATATATATATATTTTACATAACAATGTTATATAATTATATACATTATGATGTTTATATATATATGTAGTGTATATATATTTACATAATGTATAATTTTATATATAATTATTATATAGAGTATGTATAATTTGTTTAAAAAATATATATATTAAGTGTGTATAGATAGATAGATGGATGAATGTTTTTTTTTTAAGCCACAGAATTGGTGTTCCTCATTGATATTTATTTTGTGCACAGGTGTTCATCTATGTGCATGTGAATCTATGTTAATGAGAATGGAGTGGCTAAATTAGGGCATAATCCTGACCTTAAATCACCAGGACTATTTAAACCCCCCTCTTCTCACAAAGCGCACACACACACACACACATTAATTGGTTTTATTCTAGAATAGGCCCAGCGTGGTATGTGGGGGGAGGATTGAGCATGGCATTATGAGGGGTCAAAGCCCCTCCCTTCCTGTTCCGTGCACACTTTTGTAACTGCGCTAACTGTGTGTGTGTGTGTGTGTGTGTGTGTGTGTGTGTGTGTGTGCAGTTTTAGTTGCCACAATCCCTCCAAATGAGCTTCATTGCACTGGCCTACCCAAACCAGCTCATTGCTCACAGATTAAAAACTCAATCACTTCAATCCCTGTTTTTCTGGAAGGGGTGGGCGGCATAGATGCATATGCACTTTTAATGCTACAGCTCTGTTTCCTCAGCTGGTTTCATGCGATCCATCACAAAATAGCTAAACTCCGCTGATCCTGTCTGTTATGTCTCCTCCAGGTACTCCTGTGAATCGAATCCCCATCATGGCCAAGCAGGTGCTGGATCTGTACATGCTTTATAAGCTGGTGACCGAGAAGGGAGGTTTGGTGGAGGTGATAAACAAGAAGATCTGGAGGGAGATCACCAAAGGCCTGAACCTGCCCACCTCCATCACCAGCGCCGCATTCACCTTGCGCACACAGTAAGATCACATCTCTGAAAAGTAGACCATTTACCTTCAGTCACATTGTAAGCTAACAGTTGCTGGTCTTGTCATAGGTATATGAAGTACCTGTATCCTTATGAATGTGAGAAGAAGGGTCTGAGTTCCCCTGGAGAGCTGCAGGCGGCCATCGACAGCAACCGCAGAGAGGGCCGCCGCCCCGGATACAGCAACAGCCTGTACCGCTTCTCCACTTCTCCCAGTGCCTCGGTCTCTCACCTCCTCTCTCCTCCCAAAATGCACCTGCCTGCCACGGGACATAACGGACTGCAGGCCACCCCCGGTCCTGCCCTGAAGAAAGCCTCAGGTGTGCAGTCTTTTTAACGAGATTATCATTCTCGCTTGAGAGAATATAAACCAGATTGAATTTCCTTAATTTCCCTGAATAATTTGTTTAGGCAAAAGGAAAACATTGCACGTCATCTTAAGCACTTGGTGAATTTGCACACTCTAGTGGTGAGAAGGAGAGCCACATTCTTATAGCTACATTTCATTCATTTATTAATGGCTCAATTGGACTGAAAAACCTTCATGTAAATGCCTCAGTCCTTCAGCTTGAACCAAAAGCATTTTCGATGAGAGTGGTATAGACCTGAAATGATCTGATTAGTAAGAAAAATTTGCATGTCAACACTTGAATCTGAAACCACTTTGAATCGTATATATAAAAAAAATGTATTGCTAATGTTTACGTGCATTTTGCGGCTTATGAACATGCGTATGTTTATTTATACAGTATTTACTAAATATTTGATCAAATATTCATCTGGCATATGTAAACATACCTGCTAAAAATATTCTAGGCGTGCAGTGAAATTTACATTTAATTGGTGTATGTAAATTTCACTGTATGGCTAGAATGAAATAAATGCATTTTAAATCATTAAATCTTCATATTTTACATAAATCAACTTTGATGTGGAATAGAACCAAACCAAAACCAGGCAGGAAGTGTGTGTAGGAAATGGAGCAAGTTCCCTGGTGTGATTGGGGTACCTCTGAGGGTAAAAGCTATTAAGAGACTGCTTTTTCTTGTGAGGGTCTACTGACAGCAACAAACCTCGGGCAGAAGTAAATGAATCGCTTATCCGGATGTGTAATACAGGGAACTATCTTACTACTATGTCAAAATATCTTGCTTCATACATTTCAGTTGACTGATGAAAAGTTCCCTAAAACGTACCAATTTGCGAAATCTCCAAGTTAACTTTGCATTTTTGCTGTCAGCAATAGCACAAATGTTGGTATACTTGACCCGTCTTGGCATATTAGCAAGTAGCATTTTAGCATAATAGCATTCAGGTCTGGCTCAATAGACCTCAACAATCATGTTCCAAAAGTAAAAATCTGATTAATTTCCCCATAGGGATTTTTGTTAATAATAACTTAACCATTAAAGACAGACCTAATAACAGCTACAAGGTTGTTAAAGGGTTAATTCACCCACAAATGAAAATTCTGTCATCAATCACTCACCCTCATTTCGTTCCAAACCTATAAGACCTTCGTTCATCTTCAGAACACAAATGAAGATATTTTTGATGAAATCTGAGAGCTTTCTGACTCTTCATAGACAGCAACACAACGGACACGCTCAAGACCCAAAAAGGTAGCATGGACATTGTTAAAATAATCCATGTGGCGTCAGTGGTTCACCGTAATTTTATGCCGCTACAAAAATATATTTTGTGCCAGAGAACATTTTTGGGTGAACTAACCCAAGCCTTAATTATTTTGCTACATTACCCATGATTCTGAAGAGAAATCTCCCCTAATCAAAGAATCAAAACAAGAAATCTATCTACCAACAACTGTGAATCAGAAGTTTTATATTTCTACATCATTTTTAATTTGATTGTCATTCACAGTGCTTCAATCATGATATTGTAGTTTCTTCCCTCATTAAAGCCATCAAGTACACAGTCTTGTGCCTGTTGTCTTTTTTCCAATTTTCAAATGTTTTGCTTCAAATCAAAGTTTGTAATGTTGATATTTACCTTGCAGCTGGTCGGTTTGATTCATGGCTCATAACTCTTTAATGAAGACTTTAAATTCCGATGACAAAAATACTTCAAAAAAATTATAATACCACTATAAAATTATTTCTGGCATACTTTTCATGAGCCGATAAATCACATCCCTTTGCTTTTTCCAACTCAATTAAATAACCGGTTTAAATACATTTAATATGAAAGTGCAATATGTTTCAAGTTCATATGAATCAACAGAATAGAATGTGAGGGATAGTAGTATCATGAATAGCATTATGAATGTGATGTAGTAACAGATAGAGTACTAAATTTCAAGGGTTTTGTTTCCTCTCCTCAGTCCCAGAGGACGGTCCAGCCTCCATGTTGCCAGGTCGACTCCCCTTTGCGCTGGCTCTCGGGCATCAGCAGCAGCTGGCACGCGCTGCCACCCTGGAGCAGCTGAGGGAGAGGCTGGAGACTGGCATGGGTGCCGGAGTGGTGAACGCTGGGGCTGCCATGCTGGAGGGGCCCGAGAGAAAGATGGCTCGTCTGGCGGAGGAGCAGCAGAGGCTACTGCAGCAGGCTTTCCAACAAAACCTCCTGGCCATGGCATCACAGGTGAACCCTGCCAACCTGCGGATGCACAACAACAACACCACCAGCACCCGCGGTGAGTACTGTGACGCTTTTATCCAAACATGTTCAGTGACTTAGAAAGTGAGACGTGTGTCAGTGACATTTGGATTTTGTTTTCAGAGGAAAAACAGGACCTGTCTCTCAGCATTTCTTCTAATGGCTCTGCTAGCATTACTGTGTCTGTGGAGGTCAACGGGATTATTTACTCAGGTGTGTATTATAGTGTTTGTGCACGTGTGGAATTGTCCAATATTAATAACGTACTTAACCTCAGGCTACTCCAAGACCCCCTTTCCATTTCTTTGAAACCATTCTATTCTTAAAGGAAAACTGCATCTGCTCCTAAAACCTGTCAGGCTTACAAAAAAATCCTTATTATTCGTAAAAAAAAAATCTATCTTGAAATGTTATTTAAATTGCATGCAAGCATACTCCGTTTACGAATGAAATATTTCAACACTGGTAAACATAATACATTTGAATTTATATATATTAGGGCTGTCAGCTTAACACGTTAACTTAATTAATTAGTTATGAAAAAATTACGCGATTTAACATTTTATATTTCATACAGTTGACTGTTGACAAATATGATGCAGCGTAACAACTCCATAAATGCAGTTATGTCCTAAAATTCAAGACATGGGGTAAAAAATGCCCCTGTATGGGTTTTATCTCATATTATCATATGATAAGCGATACCATATGAGCAGCGAGAGCAATATCACACGAGTGCCGTTTTGTCACGAATATCACGAGTTTAAATGTGATTTTATACAACAGTTCAGTAAATAAGTAGTTAATGTGTTTTTTTTTTTAAAAACACAATGTCAGTTTTGCTCAGTTTTGCAGAGAAAATATTAGCTTTAACGCACGTCTCCAGAGAACTGTTACGTCTGTGAGCATCACAGCGTTGGTTAGTTTCTGAATTAATCCACATTTTGAATGAATCCAATGATTCAATAAATAGCCTAAACATAAACTGAGCCTTTACTTCATTCCTGAATGAATCCGCAGCAGTTTGAACAATGAATGAACGAAAACATTTACGGCCTCCTGCTGGCAGTTTTAATGTCTTATTTCGAAGAACATTTTTTAAAAGAACAGCCCAGAACACACATCCAAAAAGCCCAAAATTAATCTAGATCATAAAAGTATTATATTGTAATACTAATAAATACAAATATGAATAAAACTGTTTTATGTAGCTCATTATACACTATATATTTGAAGCAGTAAAGTAAAATATAAAATCTTACATTCTGGGATTTAAGCGAAAGGCTGTCCTAAATGTTAGTTTTTGTTTTTTATAACATTTCATTTCTGCTCTAGTTTTCTAATCTAGCTTTTTAACCATGACCCTATGAATATTGTTTGCTCTACGATTGATTGCAATGAGTCTTTTTTCCCCAAAAGTTTGGATCGGTGAGTTTTTTTTTTTTAAAGAAACATTTTTATTTGAAACATTTTTATAACATTTTTTGGGGGGGTTTAATCACTTTTATTCAGCAAGTTTTACTGTAATATTTCAGTGTGAAGGAAATTTATGAATGCATTTTTTTTTTTACAGGATCCTTATTTGCTCAGAAGTCTGTAGCTGTTCCCTCCGCTGTCACAGCCATGTTCCCAGGCCAGGCCTCCACCCTCAGTCCCGGTATCCCCTCTTCTTCCTCCTCTTCCTCCTCAAAGGGCCCTGACTCTGTGGAGCCAGCCACAGGAGTGTCACTCTAACGGTCACCAGCTCCCAGAACCAAACAGCCAGTCAGTCCAACCCAAACTACAGTCTTTCCTCCAAGCGGCGGGAGCCGTTCTGCCCTCTAGAGGCGACATAGCAAATCCCAGTCTGCCTCCCGCACAAACCACAGCTGTGTTTTTCTTCCAGTGAAGGGAGGACCACACACACACACTTTTACAAACTCATCAGCTGTTGAAGCTCATCACGGACCTCACCTGCTCTTTTCACAAGATGTTTTCTCAGGACTGAGAAGGTTATTAGAGATGTTTGATTCAACAGAATACCTCAGCTGTCTTAATCTCAGTGCTATCGTGAGTGTAAACACTTCGGTGATCGTGTAATCATGCCTTTACGCTCCCACAGTCACTCACTCAGAGATGTGCGAAGCAATCATGTCATGATCAAATCTACTTCTGCCAAAGTCACATTGGTGAGGTTGTGGTTGACACTTTTTTTCCTCTCTCTCTCTCTCTCTCTCTCTTTTTTGCTGTCTATTAATTCTCATATTTAAAGTTTGCTGAATTTACCTCATCTGCAGTGAATTTAAAAGATTCAGGATCGATTATGATACTGCTGTGTTGCTCTTTGTGTCATTTGATTGATTTTAAAACACGTGACGCTACAATCCCCATCAAGTGTTGCAAAGTTGGTTTGGTAAGAAAAGGGGTCACAGATATTTTTCCTTTGTTAAAAATTATCTACTTGATTTATTGTTTTCTATTTCTGTAGTTTTTTAGCTTCTAGATACAGAAATATTAATATGATTTGAAAAGAGTTTTGAGTTTGAAACTGTGTTTTACACAGCTGAGAGTTTTGATTTTTTTTGTTCTTATTTAGACATATTTACAGGCAACAGTTTGGTTGAAAGATTTTTCTCTACCTCAGACACAAGACAATGTATGGTTGGAAAGAAATTATGTGGGCACGCATGGTTTGTGTCGCACATGTCAATCATTTGTGCGATGGACGATCATGTTCAGGCTCGTAAATATAAGAGCCTCGATTAATGTACTATTCTTCTACTCTGCTGCGCATACGAGTTCTTTAAAACAAACCAGGTCACGGAAAAGCAGGATAACATTCAAGTCAAAGGAAGATTGGATGTTTTTATTTTGTATTTTTAATTGTTGAACTTCAGACCTCACGAATCTTTCCATATTGGAAAGCAAGTTTCTCAGGAATTTCTTATTTTTTTCTTCATCACATTTTAACTTCAGAACCTACATGCAGTCTCACTTCTGAAACGAATGACGCTAGATATAACTCGGTCAGTGTGGGACTGAAATAGCTACCTCAGTCAGGATTTACCTCGGATGTAGTTCAACTGCCTGCAGTACGTCACTGAAGTACTGCTGTCTTTTAATGCAAAAAGTCTCTCAGGTAATACCTCAGTGAAAGGCAGAACAACGTTAATACAAGTGCGAGATGAGATTATTGTTTGAAGAGTTAGATGTAGTATCTCATATCCATGAAGTATTGATTATCGCATGTCAAACTGTCTTCCTATACTTCCAGTACATTTCCAGTAGCAAATCGAGGCTTGTTGGCTGGTTATGTTCACATGCTCGTGCTGATTTATCCTCGTCAGCAATTAGCTTTACATTTTAGCCGTATAGAATCCTGCATTTGCTTGACCCTGGGACCTGCTGGGATACAAACACTTTTAATTTCTTAATTTACACAGACACTTTTTAATTTTAATTTCTATATTCTTCAGATAACAGCATAGATGAAAACCAAAGACCATGTGTTTGTTGTCCTCTTTGATGACCTCACTGTATAGACACATGCAACTTTACACAATAAAATTAAAGTCTGATCTGATGCAAGATTTTTTTGTTTTGTTTTTCTTCATTTGTGTGATAAATGTCTCTTTTTGACTTTACAAGTTGATTGCATTCCTTTTGAATGATTTAAATGTAAAATTTAATTTAACACATATATATATATTTATACATACATACATGCACTCACCGGCCACATTGAAGTACACCGGTTCAATTGCTTGGGAACACAAATTGCTAATCAGCCAATCACATGGCAGCAACTCAATGCATTTAGGCATCTAGATGTGGTGAAGACGACTTGCTGAAGTTCAAACCGAGCCTCAGAATGGGGAAGAAATGGGATTTAAGTGACTTTGAACGTGGAATGGTTGTTGGTGCCAGACGGCTGGTCTGAGTATTTCAAAAACTGCTGATCTACTGGGATTTTCACACACAACCATCTCTAGGGTTTACAGAGAATGGTCCGAAAAAGAGAAAATATCCAGTGAGCGGCAGTTGTGGGAACGGAAATGCCTTGTTGATGTCAGAGGTCAGAGGAGAATGGACAGACTGGTTAGAGATGATAGAAAGGCAACGGTAACTCAAATAAACACTCGTTACAACCAATGTATGCAGAATACCATCTCTGAACACACAACACATCGAACCCTGAAGCAGATGGGCTACAGCAGCAGAAGACCACACCGGGTGCCGCTCCTGTCAGATAAGAACAGGAAACGGAGGCTACAATTCACACAGGTTAACCAAAATTGGACAATAGAAGATTGTAAAAACGTTGCCTGGTCTGACGAGTCTCGATTTCTGCTGCAACATTCAGATGGTAGGGTCAGAATTTGGCGTAAAGAACATGAAAGCATGGATCCATCCTGCCTTGTCTCAATGGTTCAGGCTGGTGGTGGTGGTGTAATGGTGTGGGGGATATTTTATTGGGACACTTTGGACCCCTTAGTACCAATTGAGCATCGTTTAAACGCCACAGCCTACCTGAGTATTGTTGCTGGCCATGTCCATCCCTTTATGACTACAGTGTACACATCTTCTGATGGCTACTTCCAGCAGGATAATGCACCACGTCACAAAGCTCAAATCCTCTCAGACTGGTTTCTTGAACATGACAATGAGTTCACTTTACTCAAATGGCCTCCACAGTCACCAGATCTCAATCCAAAAGAGCACCTTTGGGATGTGGTGGAACGGGAGATTCACATCATGGATGTGCAGCCGACAAATCTGCAGCAACTGCGTGATGCTATCATGTCAATATGGACCAAAATCTCTGAGGAATGTTTCCAACACCTTGTTAAATCAATGCCACGAAGAATTAAGGCAGTTCTGAAGGCAAAAGGGGGTCCTACCCGGCTAGCAAGGTGTACCTAATAAAATGTTCAGTGAGTGTATATATATAGAGAGAGTTCTTTGCAAAAACAGTTTTTAACAATTTCAAAAATCATGTTTTTTTGCATTTCAATTAATCTCAATCAAACTGCAGTTGGGTTATTTTGACTTAGTTAAAAAATAACAAAAATACAGCACAATAAAACCATGATAACAACATGATTTTGAAAAAAAAAGAAAACTTTTGTTTTCATAAAAAGAAAATAAACTTCATATACACACATATACATATATATATCAGTTGCCACAGAAACATTTATCCTTTTCATTTAGTTACTTAAAATAATAAAATAACTAAACTTACATTAAATTTAAGAACAGATTTTTTTAAATAACTTAGTTAAAAAACTAATGTAGTAAAAATGAATATAAAAATAACTACTTCAAAATAGCAATAAATAACTGTAAAGTCCAATGAAAAAACAAAGCAATTTCAAAACAACTTCAAGGAAATATGCAGTTCATGTCTTAAAACAGCAAGAGGCAGTACATCAACCAGTTGCTTTCAAAATCAGACATTTATGTCCACACCTCAATCTACTTTGAATCTGATTTTGTAAAGTTGCCTTCCTAATCCTTATTAAAGCCTTTGATGAGTGGACGTACATATAATATTGAAATGCATGCATAGTTACTTCTGTATCTGCTTTAAACAGCAATTCACATTAACAGACTAGAGATTTTGATTACATGCAGAACTCGCAGTGGATGTGACAGATGCTGTTTTGTGGGGGTGGTGGGATGGGATTGTTCTGTTGATGCCCTTTTAATAGGCACAGTGGGACACATGGCATAGTTGTCCTTGACCCGTCACCAGTATAGTGTCACTTCTCGCCATCTCTGGCGTGCCCCGCCCCTATCCTGAGCAGTACCACCCTCTAAACTCATCTCAGTCTCTCACCAAGGGAGTCAGTGGAGAGGATTACTATCCTGGACATAATCAAAAGACAGATGTAGTAGAGGAAAGACCACAAGAGGAGAATCAATGGGATTTTTTTAGACTCAACGATGATTTATAGAAAAATTATTCGGACAACTTGATGGATTTTATTAGACAACTGGTCTAGCTGCTTTGCTTTGGGAAACTGGTTGAGGTTCATCTTAAAGCATTCTGATGAAAGAAAGACTCAAAACCAGTTGTTACTTCTAGCTAGGAATGCACACAAGTGTTCAGTAGAACACTTGAAAGAAAGTGGAGTTCAGCTTCACAGTTCTGAAGTTACCTCATTATAAACAGAAATACATGATGTTACTTCAGAAGGTAAAGATGAAGTGAGAGCTGTGGTGTTCCTTGGTCATCATGCCTACTGAGAAGGAGGATAACTCTGAGCAACCTGTGTGGCGGTCTGTCCTGCTGTTTGGCTGTAAGGGAATGATCGAGGGAATCATTGTCCTCTTGTTTCTCTGGCTGCTGGTGTTGGTGCTCTTCACAAAACAGCATGAAGGTAAGGTAGATCTAACCTACATGCAAACTTGAGATGTCTTTGTCAGGCAAGTAGTAGACAAGTTGTCCATTCCATCTGAGACAGTCTGAGATTTCAGATACAAGGACTGCAGTTCACTTCTGGTTTTTACTGTTCTGTTACTGAACACTTTATGCGGATTAAATTGTTTCCTTTGTTTGCGGATTATCACTTAACAGTTGTTCTGACATTTGGAATGATAGTTACAGATTAAAATGCTGTTCTAACCCTCATCTGTCTCTTCAGTCCACTTGCAGATTCTGCTGAGTGTGGGTTTGGTGGTCATGTGTTTTTCCCTTATCCTGGGCTGCATCATTAGTTGGTTGAAGACCAGACACAAACCACCCGAAGACAAAAAGACTGTGAGGACACCCCCTCCTCCTGATTCTGTGGATCATGTGACTGTGGCTTTGAGTCCTGCCCCTTTATCTGGAACCACATTTACCAAATTGCAGTACGAGGAGCTGGAAGGAGCTGTTCAAGACTATCCATCTGCTTTGGAGAGCTCTACACCATCAGATGACGAGCTGACTGCTGTCTCTGAGGTTAACAAGTCATGCTTCCAAATGAGACGACTCAGTTCACCATCAGTCTCCTCTTCTCTATACAAGCCCATGGCCAGTGGCCGCTCCTCTCTCCCCTCTTTCCCAAGACTTAGTCTTCTCACAAAGACCCGGAAGGTTCTGGAACAGCACTGCACTGTGGTTGGAGATAGTTATTCATTTAGGGAACACAGAAGGCTCACTATTCCCAACCCACGATCACCCTGTGCCCTATCTCCACTTCAATCCCAAGGTCTACTACAGGACAAACCTTTATTTCCTAACTATGGATCAAATTATTGCAGCGAGACCTCAGATCCCTTCTTGCACTTTACCCTGACCTTCTCCTCAACACAGAACACACTCACTGTAACCATAGTGGGTATAACAAATGCAGTCCATCGTCTAGAAGAAGTGAGTGTCCAGGCCAAGCTGCCCCCACTTTGCCCTGGACCTCTGGATATATCTGCCCATGATTACAACCTTAGCTCTGGACTCTATAAAAAGAATTTGGTGATCAATGTTGGATCTCTAGAGGGGCTTAAGGGTTGCATGCTCAGACTGGCTATCTTCATGCAGGATAATACAAAGACATCCCTATTTGAGGAGCTGGAAGTTTGCTGTGGTAGTCTGGACTGGACA
Source organism: Gymnocypris eckloni scoliostomus (assembly GCA_027564155.1). NCBI lineage: Eukaryota > Metazoa > Chordata > Actinopteri > Cypriniformes > Cyprinidae > Gymnocypris > Gymnocypris eckloni. The sequence goes on from CM050434.1 coordinate 1,746,134, forward strand.
CCAGACAGGCCTGTAAGCTGCGTTAGAGAACTAAGGCAAGTCGTGGACAAGTCCAAGAAGGACACTTCATAGCTCTTGCTACGAGACTATATTGTCTTAAACATTAACCCAATCATTTCAAAAACCTACACCTCGTGTTCTGTTAGTGGCTCATTTTTTATTCAACTAGCTCAACTTTAAATGGATATGGACATTGATGTCCCTCTCAGAATATGACCTCCCAAGAATCAGAAAGAGGTCACAAGGTCTTTGGTCAGCTCTTCATCTTGTTGCACATTACCAGACTGTGGTTCATTGGCTGAAATTCCTCATCCTGAAACCAGACAATCGTACCAACCAGACTCCAGGTGAGATTACAATACACTGTTCTCACCCTCTCCCAAATGGTACCCTTGCCCTAATATCAGGTGGACTGATAGCTATACAAGTTTATAGATCATGTTGACCAATCTGAAGTCCAGTAAAGAGGAACTCTCAAAAGGGGTATTGAGAGCACTCAAAAGCACCATTCTGAACCCTAAAAAAGGGCTCATCAACTCCAATCCTGGAGGGCCAGAGCTTAGCTCTAACCCTAACCAAACACTCCCAATCAGGTTAATCAAAGTATTGAGAACTACTCACAAATAACAACAGGGAGTTAAACTGGTATTGATACTAAAGTCTGCAAAACACTACCCCCCAGGACTGCAGCTGAAGAGTCTTCTCTCTGAAGAGTCTTCCCTGAAATAAAACCCTACTACTGGGGTGGCCAACCCTGAAAAAGATGTCAGCTGGTAAGAGCAGTGCAGGTAAACCTCACTCCCCTAGACTTAAGAGGTGCACTAGAGGCTGTGGTCTTTAGCATCCTTGTCAGTTCGCCTGCCTTCAATGCCAGCGACTCGGGTCCATGTTCCGCTCGATGTGGGGCGGTTAGGCCAGAGCGGTTGCTCCTGGTGGCCTACTATCCAGCAGAGTTTTAACTACAAACTCAATCAAACACCTAAGCCAGTTAATTAAGGTGTTCAGGATTACTTGAAAATAACAGGTGTTTGAACAGGGTTGGAGCTGAAGTCTGCAGAAGGTAGCCCTCAAGGAGCTGGATTGGTTACCTCAGACCAGAAGAGTTCTCAGACCAGAAGAAATGACTGCCCAGACTTGCAGTCATTTTCTGCCCCCAGATGGGTTCAAATCCATTGTATTATTCAGAAGGATGCGGACTTCACATGAGACTTCTACCTGGTGTTTTTTGTGAATCATGTCACCCAAATGTGGACTTGGAGGAGGAAGATGTTAGAAATGAGGGTGGCATTTAGGGCAGAGCAATTAATAGACAAAGTTCCATTTCTATGATCGAGTGGGGCCAAAAAGATGACAAGGTGAGCACATCTGTGTTTCTTGGCTTGACAGAGGTGGCAGGAATTTATTGTGTGATTGAAGATTAGAGTTCATAAACATTCCTGTTCCTGTCTTAAATTCTGCATTAACCAAATTTCACACAGAAAATTACACAAAGCTTACACACAGCTCAAGAGGTGTTATATTGTCCATGTACAATGCAAAATAGTTCCCAGAAAACTGTTTAATGTCCTGGGAGTGCAGGAAAGCATATTGCACCACAAATCCCTCCTATAAGATAAATGAATACATTTGTCATGATATGACAGCATGTCTGCCACATGGATACGGCAGGTCCAGCTTACATGACTGTTATGTAAAAGCAAGAGGATTTATCCATCATAAACTAAGCCTAAATGTTTGCTTTTAATGTTCGGGATTAAACGCTTGTCTTTCGAGAACGAAGATCCACAGGATATCAGCCTATTTTAATGACATTGTAGTTTAATCCCCCTCCCTCTTCAATCCTTCAGACGACAGCCCGATCTCTTTAATTTCAGACCTGCTCAAACCTCAGCAATGGAAGGTCACAGCCATGAGGTCAATTCAGCATTCATCTCCATAGATAACACATATGAAATCTCACGGTATTACATGTCTTGTACGACTACATATTAACACTGGTTTTGATATCTAAGTATAGAGAATCATGTTGCCATAATAATCTGGCAATTTCTTTCTTTATAATGAATATTTTATTGAATATTTCATATTTTTCTGTTGGCAGAGATGCGCCTGCTCAATTTCACTGAGGCAGTTTCTTGTTGGTTTTGAGGCCAATGAAGGGATATATTCACCATGTAGCAGCACAAGTCAAACAGAAACTGTGCAACAATATGTTTTTCAACCATTGCTGCAAAATGAAAAGTTGACAAAACCTTAAGTCAAACCCAATCATGAACAGATATTAATGACCTTTATTATACTGGCATTCTGTATCTTATGTTGGAATACATGTTTTACTGAATATCTTTAAATATCTAGAAGTAAATAATATAATTAATTATTATAATATTCCTGTTGTATAAACTCAGTACAAATGTATTTGTTAGTGAAATCAAATATCTTTAAACAAACTCTTTAGAAAATAACCTGTACCTGGCATTCAAGACAATAACAAGTCAGTATTTATGGAAAAATTTGATAATTGCTAAGATTAATATAGTCTGTTTCAAATGACATGTTGGTTTTGTGTGTGAGTGTGTGTGTAAATTACATTTACATTTATGCATTTAGCAGACGCTTTTATCCAAAGCGACTTACATTGCATTCAAGTTACAGTTTCTGCATTTTGTCAGCTCTAGCTTTCCCTTGAAATCGAACCCATGATCTTGGCGTTGCTAGCGCCATGCTCTACAGGAAAGTTGTTTCAAACATAAAAGCTAAACAACAACACTTAAAATTTGGCAACATGCTAATGAAAATGTGTTTCATTTTTAATATCTGTACTCGTTTAATTCATAATAAATGGAAATGAATAAAGAAACTGTCAGTGCAGTATGGATTTTCACAATGGATTCTCATCACTCCAGACGTTGGCTCCCCTCTCTTCTTCAAATGGACCCTTCCATATCTTCCAAATCTGAGTCCCAAACCTCAACCGGCCTTGCAAGGAATGTTCCATCACTGCAGCCCAGGGGAAATTTGTCCTGTTCTAAGTTTGGTTGAGATGTTACTTTGGCTGGACCAGCAAGACAGAAAAGAAACACAATTACAGCACAATAAAAGACTGCTAGCATTCTGAGAAACTAAAATAGTAGAGCCCCAAAAAGTCCAAAAGTTGAACAATCAAAATTGCCTGATTTTTCCATATATTGATTGAATTGGTCACACTTTTCACCTTCAAGCTGATTTTAATTTCTCTCTTTTAGATTTTATTAGGAATGCAAAGTCGGCAAAACCAAAGCTCCAAAAATATCAATATATTTATTATTAAAAAACTATCACATAGCGTGTAACGTTTCAAGCACGCAGGCTCTTCATCAGACGATCTCTTAGATTTTCCATTGCATTTATCACTGCTGACATCTGCGAGGGAAGTAAGTGTGGGACATTTCAATGTGTTTATTATTTTAGTTTTTTTACCACGTATTAGGGTTCACTGATTTTAATAATATCGCACCACAGCACTAAAGCTGTTTATCCCATTGAACTTCTATTTTAAGTGCTGTAAGGATAAAACAACTACACAACATTTGGAATTTCATTCAATTCAAGGTTTCTGATGTGTTTTATCCTGCTTCTGACCACATCTCCGCAGATGCAACCATAAAAGCTGCTTATGTGCCCCTTCATCCCAGCATGCTCTTCGATTAAGACAAAATGTGAGATCAGGACACTCCAGTTAGAGTCTAAGACCTGACGTGCTTATGCATGGAGTTGTTTTGTTTATAAAACTTCCGCCTCTGAGATATCAGATTTAGAAACAGAACAAAAATTCCATCAAGCATCTTATTAAAATATGACTGTAGATCCGGTTTTATGTATGTTATTACCGTAATCCTCATCATAACATACCTGGGTTGTCTTGCTGTGGTTCTTCAGATTGGTGGGCTGTTTCTGCTCCTCCCCTTTCTCTGACCTCGTTGATTTCCCCTGAGAGACTGAGATCTGGGACGAAGACCTCTTTGCTGCTCCCTGCTGGAGTTCTTGTTCCAGTTTCTGTGTTTTTCTTCCCTGATGGTTTAATGTGTCAACAGCATTCCAGTTCTAAATGTGTCACACAGCGGTTATTCATTTCTGTATTATAAGGCTAAAAACTATCCACTACTTCTAAATGATGTAACTATACGAGATGTTTACCTTAGTGCTTGTAGCATTTTGGACCCTACTGTCGACTAAACCAGATCTTCTTGTGAAAACTGGAGACCTAGTACACATATCAAATATGTAAACATTTTTGTCAAATGTCAATAAAATTTGATTTACAGCCTCTTCTCCAAGGTGCGTTTTAATGTCTGCTCCTGTCAAACGTGAATTATGACCGTGGGAAAATGCCAGCGTTCCCACCCCCACTCCACTTCCTGAGCCAGGATTCATGCAGATCTATTGAGTAAGAGTTAGGAGCAGGGTTATTGTAGTTGATTCAAACTAAAACCATAGAAAATACTAATAACTAATTTGTTACTTGAAATAAAGTAAATGTTAACTGACATACAACCACTCAACAACTCAAAATTCAGCTATCGGCAGAGGAAACATTTTTCGTTTTCATTTAGTTTAAATTGATGTACTAAAATAACTAAAACTGAAATAAAAATGAATATATATCTACAGACATGTATAAAAACTATAAAAATATGACAAAAACACAACAAAATTATTCAAACTTTAAGTCAAATTGAAATGGAAAATATAAGAATAAAAACTAATTTCAAACATTAATAAAAACTATAACAGAAAATAAATGATACTAGAACTAAATAACTAAAACTAAACAAACTAATTAAATAAACTAAATAACTAAAGCTAAATAAATATATGCATATATATATTTTTTTTTCTATACTAGAAATACTGCTTTCCAGTAGTTACGGACATAAGTAACCGTTACAAAAATTAACCATTGTTTTACTACAAATAAAACAAAAAAGGTTACTATAGTTAAACTATGGTTTAGCTGCACTAATGGTATTTGTAGTAAAACACTTATTACGCTTTTACTGCAATAAAACCATGATTCATTTTTTATGTAAATAAACAAATACAAATAATACTGGTGTCACAAAATAATTTTGTAAATATGACTTTCTTAAGGGGTCTTTCAAATATCTTTTTTATTTTTGTACCAGAATTGCTGGTTACCAGAGAAACACAAACAAATAAATGAATACACATATTATTGGAGTCACAGAAACAGTATTATTTTGTAAATGCAACATTCTCAAATATAACTTTTCTTTAAAATATTTCTTGAATGTTTTCTGTACAAGAACAAGGTTTCCAGTTAAAGTCCCAGTTACAACTTTAGTCTTTTCCTGTCCTTTTGGATTTCAAAAACCGGTGGTTGAAGGATTTGCTTCAATTTGATATAAGGAATGATCAATAAAAAAGTCAGATAACCCTTGACTGATCTGGATTAATAATGTGCTCGTTCAGTGTGTCTGACCATCCATTTCATGGGCTCACTTACTGATTTCTCCACAGATTTTAAGTGGAAAAGGAGGAGGGCAAGGGGACAATGATGGAGCCTCTGAGTCTGGAATTTCCCCACAGTCTCATTTTTATATAAGAAGTGGAAATAAACCCGCCTTGGGGGAAGATAATGAAACAAACTGACTGACACCTGACAGTGTTGATGCTGCTCTACTGACCTCTCTCCACGCTGCTCTCTCTCTCTGAACAGACCTTTCAGCTGTAGCACAGAAAGGAGACACAAACAAACAGACAGGAAGTAAATACTATAACACTTTTTTCTGATGAAGTGTTTAGAAGTTTTACTATGGACGTGGTGCAGCACCTGCTCGGTGACCAGCCTCCTCTGTTGGTTTGGATCTACAAGGTCTGAGCCCGCGGGTTTCTGTTTTTTAGTCTCTAATTCAGATTCTTTCTCTGTTTTGCCCTATGGAATGAAATATCAATGAATAAACACACTAACACACATGTGCAGACAAACGTCAGTCAGTACCTGCTGGGGAGGTTCAAGATCCTGCCGGTTTTGTAAGGCTCGATCTCTCTCCTGCTCAGGCGTTTCTACTCGCCTTCTGCTTTCTGCAGCCAAAACATAAAAAACAAGTCGCAGGAAGATACTCTTGAACACTTAGCTAACACATTTCTGTTGTACAAAATGTGCATTCTTCAGTTATTTTGGCAGGAATGATTCTCCGGTACACAAAGGGGCGATAGAGTCACCTACAAACTGTTGTGCTTACTGCTTTTAAGCAGTATTCAGGTAGCTAGCTAAACACAGGTCAACAGTTTCAGTTTATTTTAGTTTCAAACCGCTCCGCCACCTTTGCAGCAGATGCTAATGCTAATACGCTATAGAGCCCCTTCTAGTGTAAATGCTACATCTACTTGCACTGTGTTTTAAATTCTGACACATTTCAGAACACAACAACATGTAAAATCAAGCTTGTATATATAGGAGCTTTTGAGTTCTAATAATTATGATACATTTTTGGCCTTTACTCAATCTTAGCATGAGGAAATACCTTCTAGCAGGGCCTTCAGTGACTCTAAGTCCTCAGGACTGCATTCACTGACCACTTCCTTTCTCGACTGCAGACTTTTATGTCCAAAAATCTGCCCGAGGTAAGAGGCACAAAGACGTGTGATACTGAAACCTCGTCAGATTAATCTGTTCTACCGTGAGAGAGTTTTAATGTCATGGCTGTCGTTGTACCTCCTGCTCCAGGGCGGATATCTTGATCTGAGCCTCTGCTTTCTCTGTTATCCTCTGTATCTCCTGGTTCTTCAGATCTTGATCCCTGTGGTAGAAAGACAAAAAGAGCTGATGACATGAAGCCTGTCATATAGTCTATTGTTCCATAAAGGAAAAATAAGCTCCTGGTTCCTGTTTTACTAGTTGTGGATAGCACTGCATGGTCACATTCCATGATCCTTAAACCTCCAACTGGAAATAAAGGGTGTCCTTTGTCCTGATGGACTGATCTGAATTGTGCATCTTAAGGTCCTTAAACAGTCACATGCATCAATCATTCAAATATGGCCATAAATATTCATTTTTGTTAACACTGGTTATGTGGATATATATATAAATATATATACATATATATATGATAAGCATGGCATAAATATATTGCTCATACATTCTAAAATATATTTACAAAATGCATACGTTTTCTTATAATTGCTCATTTATTTTCGGGACATATATATATATAATTTTTCCTTTTAATTTCCCATATACTGAGCATATCAGAAAATAAATGTTTTTTTTCATAAATGGGAATGATTATGAGTAAATATACTTTTCTTTAATTTCCTGATCTCTCTTTGCAAGAAGCTGCTCCAACCTCTGGAGCTCACCGCTCTGTTGTGACGCCTGCACAAGAAAATCATATCTCTGTTATCGCATCAATCAGTTAACCAGGACGAGCCAGATCTGTCAGGTTTGCAGGTCTCACCTGATGGCGAGCAGACTGCAGCTCCTCCAGCTCAGTGTCTCTGATCTTCAGCATGTCCCTCACCTTCAGCAGCTCCGCCTTCACCTGCACCAACTCTCCATCCACGACTTCAAGAGACACCTTGAACATGACATTTTTAACATTCGGAGGTTAGAAAACAGTTTGACCTGCAAGTTGGCATTGTGACTAAACAGCTCTTTAAATGCATATTATATAATTATTCATGAGGGACTTTTTGTCTAAGAACAAATGACATACAGACAGAGCTACCCATGAGTCTCTGCTGCACATGGCTTTGGTCCCTCTCAGGCTATATCTGTTGCGAAACCTCAGGCTCTCGGTGTAAGATAACTTAAAGATATACTAACATATAGGACAGTAACACTACACTTGACAAATGGTCACATTAGACCAATAAAAGGGAAACAAAAAATGTAAAACCAGTTACGCTGTTATTCACTCGCTGTTGACTCTTGAGCTCATCGAGTTCTGTTTGTGTCGAGCATAACGTCATCGCCACATCCAACCACCTCTCGTTCCAGTGAGCAGACAGTTTCCTCAACTCCTCCTTTTCCCGCTCAAACTCCGCCTTCATTTGCTGTTGCTCCTCCTCTTTATGCGTATACTCCGCCTCCAAGATTTGGCCTTTTTTTTCCAGGTCTAGACATTTTAATTGCAGTGTCTGGTTTTCTTGTTCTAGATTGTCCTGCAATTCTCTGTATATATAAAGTGAATAATTTGAATCAAAATCTGTACAATCAATATTAATAATCATTTCCAAGCAACACTGAAGTTAGATAATAGACACAGTTGTCCGACCTGTGCTGGGAGCATCTCTTTCCCAGCTCTATCATCTTCTCATGAAGTCCATCATCAAATGTTTTCCTCGGTTCCTCTTTCTCTCCTATCAGCTGCAAGCGCTCGGTCTCCAGTGCCGATATCTGATTGGTTTGGATCAGTTTCTCTGCCTCCAGCTCGTGTAGCTGGTTAAGAGTCGCCTGGAGTCTCTCTGTAGCTTTGGTCAGATCAGACGACAGCTTGTCGTTCAACTGAAATACCAAAGTATTCAGAAAAGGGTTGTTCAGAAGAGTTCATAACAAACTAAATAAAAAAGAAAAGTCTTTCAATGAAAGCCAATCAAATTGCTTAAAAAATTTACTTAATTATTCAGTTATATAATATGAATGTTATTATTGTCTTTCAAACAATAGAATTTCATCTTATAAAATCTAATATATAATATAATATAATATAATCTGGGTAATAATATATCTGGCAGAGATTATCTGGGAAAGTCAGATATAATATTCAAAATATTAGCATTAAAAAAATAAGAGCATAATGTCTTTTTGAAAAAATGTCTCTTATGCTCACCAAAGCTGCATTTATTTAATAAAAAATATAGATAAAAACTGTAATATTGTGAAATATTATTACATTAAAAATATTATTATATTTTAAAATGTAATTTATTCCTGTAATTGTAAAAATTCAGCATCATTACGCCAGTCTTCAGTGTCACAGAAATCAGAAATCATTCTAATATGCTGATTTGTAGCTCAAAAACATGTATTATTATTATCAATGGTGAAAACGGTTGTACTGCTTAATATTTCTGTGAAAACTGTGATTAAGTTTAATTGAATATGTCCTTTCTTAATAAAAGTATTAATTTATTTCATAAAAGAACCCCAAATTGATGTATGGTGGTATATTTTTGTATTCAGATTTGGAAAAGAGTGACCGCTGACCTCTTTAACAGAAAGCAGCTCCTCCTTCATCAACATGGTTTCCATCTTCTGTTTGTTGGTCTGGCTCTTAGCTTGAGACAGCTCAGAATGGAGCTCACACACCTGCTCAGTGAAGCCCTGTTTGCTCCTCTGCTCCATCTGCAACTGCAGATCCAAAGCCTGGATCCTCTGATGCAGCTCTGCTTTCTCCTTTACAGACACAGACAGAGAGGTCAGCGTTTATCCCATACATCTAAAACAGTGCTTCTGAACTGGACAAGGACAGCAGGTGCAATCGGTGCTAAAGCAAGTATTACAATGTGTACGATAAACAACATATTTTCTGATCAAACTGTTGGTATTGTGTTAGGTCATAGATTAATATGAAATGTGATGCCAGACCTGGAAAAGACGGTCTTTGTCCATTAAAGCTGCAGATAGTTTGACCTTTAAGTCATTCAGATTGTCTTCTAGTCTCTGGGTTTTAGTGGAAAACAGGTCTTTTTCCTAATAAAAGGAGATTATATTAATTTTTCTGGCAGTAATGGATGTAATAATGAAAAAAGAGTTTTTTGCTCATACCAGGTCCATTTGTCCCAGACGGCTGCGGGACTCATTCAGCTGGTCCTCTAGCTCTTTCTGGGTCCTGATGGAGCTGCTCAGACTTTGTTCCAACTCTTCTGCTTGCTTAATTGCCTCGTGTTTCCTCTGTGTAAATGGTTGCACACTTCTTAAATCTAAACTTAGCAAATTCTTAGCAAAACCTCAGCTTTTAAAGGAACAGTTCACTCCAAAATGTTAATTCTGCTATACTTATTTTTTTTATGTTGTTCCAAACCTGTATGACTTTCATTCTTCTGTAGATAGTTTTTTTTTTTAATGTTTGGTAACGCTTTACTTAAAGCCTTCATGTATAATGCATTATAAAAGTATAAAAGTACAGGTGCATTAAATAAATTCAATGCACACAGACTGAAGTAGTTTAAGTCTTTGGTTCTTTTAATTGTGATGATTTTGGCTCACATTTAAGAAAAACCCACCAATTCACTATCTCAACAAATTAGAATACTTCATAAGACCAATAAAAAAAAATTTTTTAGTGAATTGTTGGCCTTCTAGAAAGTATTATAATTTACTGTATATGTACTCAATACTTGGTAGGGGCTCCTTTTGCTTTAATTACTGCCTCAATTCGGCGTGGCATGGAGGTGATCAGTCACCCTCTGTTGACTTCCACTGTATAGACAAATTCAAAATCTTCTTTTGCGTTTCATATAAGAAAACCATAGAGGTTTGAACAAACATGAGGGTGAGTAAATAATGACAAAATGTGAATTTTTGGGTGAAATCTACTCCGTGTTTAACCTCTTCAGAGGAGTGGAGCTGTCTCAGTGCGCTGTCTTTCTCATACTCCAAGTCGTCTGTTCTCTCCTCTGCTTTTCTGAGAGCTTCTCTGAGCTTCTTTATCTCTTTCTCAACCTGCCTCTGTCCCTGGTGGAAGCAGCAGCAAACAAAACCTTCTTAATTAGATTGAAAGTATCAAAGATGAATGCTTCTCATGTACGTTTGTAGACATTTTGTGTCACACACAGTGTGCTCTACCTCTCTGAGGACTTGGTCTCTTGCAGCGGGCAGAGTTCTGCTGAGAGGGTTTGGTGATGTGGGAGGACTTCTTCTCTCCAGGTTAGACCTCATCTTCAAAATGTCCAACTCAAGCTGCAGAACTCTTTGTTTACATGGAGTGAATCAACAAATCAAATCAAGACAGAATTCAAATGTGTCTGTTTTGCTTTTTTCAAATCTTATGGATCGTTTTTCATTGTAAATTATATTATTGACAGCAATATAATAATTTAAAATTAGCATAAATTTCTTTGTTCCTGATCTCCAGTCTGAGTTGAGTTGATCCAAATAGCATCTTATGCTTCAGTGGATGCAAGAATATCTAATCCTCTGTACAAAAGTGTCACATGATCAATAACACAAATGTGTGACTTAGAAATAGTGCAAAATTCTCAATATTTATTTGCATTAAGCATACTGTTTGTTTTAAATCCCTCCAAATCTTACAAAATGGGTTTATGTGTTTTAGGGGGAAAGATATAGCAATCTTAGACTTTTGGACCCCACTGTATGATACCACTCAAAGATTTGGGGTCAGTAAAACATTTTCTTAAAGAAATGAATACTTTTATCTTGCAAAGACGCATTCAATAGCTCAAAGTGACACTATTTATAATGTTAATGTTCTTTTGACATTTTTGTTCATCAAACAGTCTTGAAAAAAGATTTGGTTTCCAGAGAAAATATGAAGTAGCACAATTGTTTTCAACAATAATAAGAAGAAATGTTTCTTTAAAAGCACATCAGCATGTTAGAATGATTTCTGAAGGTCATGTGACACTGAAGACCGGAGTAATGATGCTGACAATTCAGCTTTGCGTGACAGGAATACATTACATTTTAAAATATATTCAAATAGAAAATCAATATTTTAAATCATAATAATATTTCAGAACATTGATGTTTTACTGTATTTTTGATCAAATAAATGAATAAATGCAGCATTGGTGAGCAGAAGAGACTTTTTCAAATACCAAACATTTGACAGACCCCAAACTTTAGAATGCTAATGCATGCATAAATGAAATACTTTAAAGTTCAAGTAGCAGTGTGTCCTTGCAAAAAATGTAATATTGTATTTTGATTATATGTTAGTTGTTTATACTAACATTAATGTATTTGTCAAAGAGTGTGGATTCCATATATAACACAAATATAACTCACTTGTCATGCATTTCCCCTCGACGGCGGCTTTCCTCAAATCGGCTCAGCTCTGCAGCTTCCTTGTCTTGTTCAAGAGCACTCACTGCTTCAGACAGCTGCTGTGGGGGAGGAAGATCAACAGCGATGAGGGTCCCTTGTAAACAACAGCACACAATGATATCCCTTTCTGTTTACTGTCCCATCAAACCAATGCCAAACTAAACCAATTGCCAAATTCAGTGTCTGTAGAGCTCAAACTGCTTCAACCATACCCTTTGCTTCATCTCCAGGACGTTTGAGATGCTCTGGCTTTGTTGAAGCTGAGATCCTTTGGTTTTCAGAAGGTCTGTCTGAGCATCCATGTGACCTCTGACCTCTCGGAGCTTCTGGATGAGCTCTGCTCTCCTCATGCTGCTTTCCTCCGGAGCAGCACTGAGCTCAAAGTCTTCAGCAGAAGAGTGTGCTCGTGGAGCTCCGTCTGGAGCCAGACGGGAGGTAGATGACCATCTCGTCATGCCCGGGGAGCCCCTGTGTTTCTGGCTGCCAAGAGTGCTGGTTTAGAGAGATGTCAATGTCAAACTTCACTATTATCATAGAATTAGAATGATTCTTAAAATTTGATATTGTTATAATTTCCTCGAAACTCCTCACCTTCAGGCCATACAAGATTTAGAGGAGTTTGTTTCTTCATCAGAACAGATTTAGAGAAATGTAGCATTACATCACTTGTTCACCAATGGAGTGAATGGGTGCCGTCAGAATGAGAGTCCAAACAGCTGATAAAAACATCACAATAATCTACAAGTAATCCACACCACTCCAGTCCATCAATTAACATCTTGTAAAGGGAAAAGATGCATGTTTGTAAAAAACTAAATTTATCATTAACTTTAAAATCTCACCTCTGGCCAAAATACCAGTCCATAATATCCATATTAACACATCATTCAGTGAAAAAGTCAATCCTCTGTTGTCCTCTCACATCAAAATCAACCCACATTTTTGTTTAGTACTGTTTTCACTTGTAAACAGAAAATGATCTGTGCATATTTCTCTCCTGCTTCAGACAAAATACTTTTTCACTGGAGAAATTAATGTTATGAATAGAGGACCTGTATTTTGGTCTGAAGTTCAAAAGGTCTTAATGGTGGATTTGTTTCTTACAAACATGCTCCTTTTCAATTCGAGACATTAACTGATGGACTTGGGTCATGTGATTTATTTTAAATTATTGTGATGTTTTTATCAGCTGTTTGGACTCTCATTCTGACGGCACCCATTCACAGCAGAGCATCCATTAGTGAGCAAGTGATGTAATGCTAAATTTCTCCAAATCTGCGAAGAAACAAACTTTTGGATGGCCAACATGGTGGATACATTTTTAGTAAATATTCATTTTTTGTGTGAACTATTCCTTAAAAGCCCTAACCTAGTGCTGATTTTTGAGTGGTCAGTCAATCCAGATAAGCCTACACAACTCCATGCTCGAGATTTCTGAAAAGAAGCCTCATATTTGTTACAATTTTGTAAAAGAATACAGAATTTGTTTTGATCCTCAGAGCTTCACTTTGTACATACCCGATCTTTAAGAAGAGGTCTACTATCCCACAAGTTAAGATCCGAGAGAGCGAGGGGACTTTGGGACCTAAGAGTGCGCCAGAAAGATGTACGGCCCGGGTCAGCGTCCCATTCCTGCCCACTCCAGAATCCTGAAGTTGAAAGGTTTCTTCTTTCTCCTCTCCACTTGGCCATATCCAAAAGTGAGTTGAGAGACTGTGTACTCAACAGCAGATTGTCCTGCCCTTATACAAAACTATTTCACACCAACCAGACAGTTTGAACCTAGCATGCCAGAGTGGCGCAATAACATGGAAACAATGTCTAATGTTGTTTTGTTGCCAGAATCTTTTTAAACTTAGTTACTTGACAGTCAACCAGTATCTGTGGCAGAGGGGGCTTTGTAGCATTTGCTCTTTTATAATAAGCATAATATTATGAGTAAATATTCATAGTACTATTTATTGAGATACATTTTTCACTAATGCTGTCTATTATTAATTTACATGTACATAATTACCAAAATAATATAACATACCGTTTGTCTCCTTGGTGATGGTTGTTTTGATTTAACACACACTCTTGTGTACTTGACACTCAGTCAGTTTCCTTATTGAGCAGGCAGTGCTGTTGAAAGAGAAGCCTTGGCAGCAGGTATCTATGGTGACTGTCATATACAGGACGCAGCCCACCTCTTCACTCAATAATCATTTTGTGAGCTCATGGGACTATTTCTGGAAGGTATGATTACAATGCTGAATATTTAACATGTACCTGCCAGAACACTGTAACCAGTCAATAACAACAATGAAATATGTTGTTACATGCAAATTCATTTTATATGTTTATTCAGAATAGTTCTAAACATTGTTTTTCAACAACTTCCACACATGATGGAAATACCATTGTAATTTGAAATATACCATAGTATAGCCATATTTAATTAATTTAGCATATAACATGTACAGTATACCTGGCAGAAGACTGTAACCAGTCAATAACAACAATGAAATTGAAATAATGACCTTAAAATATCCTTGTGTGTGTGTGTGTGTGTGTGTGTGTGTATGTATGCATCCATGTAACTTACATATAAATGTAAATAAGTTACCCCCCCCCCCCCCAATATAAGAATATTGAATATTCTTATCATCTAACATGCTTCAAAAGAGTGATAACTGGCAAATATATAATCTTTTACTGTTACTTTTGATATTGATTCCTAGTAATATTTTTGTAGGATGTTTTTACCCTTGTGAATGAATTCGAAAAATGTAAACTTAAAGTATAAAAATGTTAGCTTGTGTTTTTATTCGAGGCTCTGATTGGTGCGATTTTCTTCGTGACGTTACAGACGTGCCAAGCCGGTCTGCGCATGCGTGACAGACATGTTGAAGAAACGTAAACAGAAGGAACAGGAGGCCGTTCGACTCGTTTAAGCATTGCAGACATGTTCAGAGGAGTAATCCTGTGTTTCCCAGGTCAGGGCACTTTAAACGCATTTCAAAGAGGAACGTGTTGTTTAATGCGTCGATACATGAGAAGCATCAGATCAGAGGATGATATAAAGAACGTCATTACAGAAAACACAGAAATAGTGAGCTCTCAAAGTTTAACCCCAGAGATTTCTTTAAGACTCTTCACCCCCACCTGTCGGTTCTGGACGGAGAGACCTGAATTATGGCCTTTTCCTGATCCGTTCTGGGCAATATATTGGCCCGGTGGACAGGCGCTGGCTAGGTAACAAATCACTAATAATAAAAACGGTAGATTGTTGTAGGTTAGTTACTGTACGATATTGTGGGGAAGTCGTGGCCTAATGGTAGAGAGTTGGACTCATAATCGAAAGGTTGCGATTTCGAGTCTCGGTCCGGCAGGAATTGTAGGTGGGGGGAGTGAATGTACAGCGCTCTCTCCACCCTCAATACCACGACTGAGGTGAGACCCTTGAGCAAGGCACCGGACTCCTATCTGTTCCCCGGGCGCCGCAGTGTCGGCTACCCACTGCTCTGTGTGTGTGTGTGTGTGTGTGTGTGTGTGTGCGTGCGTGCTTAGGATAGGTAAATGCAGAGCACGAATTCCGAGTATGGGTCACCATACTTAGGCTACCTGCGTTATTGTGTTGTTTTTATTAATGATGCAGTTCTGAGTGGACTGTTTTCTCAGGTATCTGTTAAATAACCCCGAGGTGTCTGGAGGCAGAAAGGTGCTGGATCTCGGCTGTGGCTGTGGAGCATCCGCTATTGCTGCCAAACTCACTGGAGCTTCCCATGTTGTTGCCAATGATATTGATCCAAGTGAGACTTGTGTTCCTGCTGCTCCTCATAATTGAAAGAAGAATAACTGTGATTTGTGAAATTCAACTCGACGAGTAAACTGAACGTCCTTTTTGAAGAGTTTATCAAAAATATGGTGGGCAATATTATTAGAACACTAGTGTTTTCACCAGCTAAAATTGGAAGTCAGTTATTTCTATGTTTTGCTGTAGTGTGTCAGTAGGAAATATCAGTTTACATTTCCAAACATTCATTTTGCCATTCATTTTAATAATACAGTGAGATTTTTGTTGGCACAAGGAGTCTGACAACCGCCAGAGATCTGATCTGATCATCATCAGTCTGTCTGGAATGACATGAAGAAACAGAAGAAACTGAGACAGAATAAATCCAGAAGAACTGTGGCAACATCTCCAAGACGCTTCAAGAAACCTTCCTGCAAAGCTACAGTACTGCTCACAGTTTTAGGCACTTGTGTAAAAATGCTGTAGAATAAGAATGCTGTCCAAAATTAATGTCATAAATAGATTTTCTTTATCAATTAACTAAATTAAATCAACATTTGGTGTGAGCATTTTTGCCCTCGGTGCACTTGCGCATAGTTTTCAGGTACTTTTGCAGGTAAGTTTATTGAAGCATCTTTGAGATGTTGCCACAGTTCTTCTGGATTTAGTCAGTCTCAGTTTCTTCATGTGATTCCAGACAGACTGATAATGATCAGATCAGATATCTGGCGGTTGTCAGACATTCTCTGATTATTACAATTAATGGCAAAATGAATGTTTGAAAATGTAAACTGATCTTTCCTGCTGACACACTACAGCAAAAAATAATAACTGACTTAAGACAATTTTTTAGCTGGTGAAAATATTCAGATTGATTATTTATAATTTACAATCATTGATTTACTTGAAAACTGTCCATTTAAGTTGTATCCATTTAGTAAATATTAGACACAAATTATGTGCCACTTAGTCATACAATTTTCAAACACACAAATAAAAATATGAAAGTCTAAAGCAGGGTTATTAGTTAACTAAAACTAAACCCATAATTTTTTTTTTTAATAAATGTTAAATGAAATAAAAGCTATATACAGGGTTCGTACGGTCATGAAAAACCTGGAAAAGTCATGGAATTTTAAAACCGCATTTTCCAGGCCTGGAAAAGTTTTGGAAAAATGAATAAACCCAGAAAGTTTTGGAAAAGTCATGGAAATCTATTTTACAAATCTCTGTATAATACAATTATGTTTATTCGGGTCCTGAATTTCGGTACGGGATTGCGCATGGGCTATATCGCATATTTCTACTCTTTCCCGCAGCTTTCGAATTTAAAATGATGGATATTCACACATTTATTCAATAGCCTATAGCTTGTAGGCTGATGAGTAAATAGATCCACACAGAATATCAAATCGGTCATTTGAAAACGGATTCATCAGCTGTGTTTTCTCTCTTTGACTTTCTCTGAAAAAACACGTAATCAGCGCATCTCGTCTGCACTAAAGAGCTGCACGGTGCGATACAAGTCTTTCTCTGGCATTTTGGTACAGTTGACTTGTCACCTGCCTAATCGGGTCATTGTTGCATTGTCACTAAAATGTAGCTTATTATTTGTTTGCACGTCTTTTTAAGCCATTCTGTACTCGCGCGCTCCAGAGGCGGTTTCCACTGCGCTGCACTCAGTCATGTCCAAATGGCGTCCGTATAAAGCCGCCTTGCGAGTACCAAATTGACTTTGGTACCAAACAAGCTCAGTAGAGTCCTGCACGGGCCTCAAACATACGCCCCAGTCCAATCCTTGTCCAGCAGATGATCAGAATTACCTTCTCATGTCTTTCTTTCTCTCTTCCCCATTACACAGCTGCTGTTAGCCATTCAAATAGTTCAGTTTCGTTTTTAATGGCAAAGCGTATTTCGTTTCTTTATTAAGTTAATTTAGAAATATGTTTGGTAAATTTATTTGTTTATTAAATTCAAGTTTTTGTTTTTAAAGTATCTTTTGAGCAATCGGCCAGCTGCAGACAGTGAGTTTGGCTATTATGTTTGATCAATTTAGCCTTCTTAAATCACCACTTGACTAAAATAAAATCTATATAAAATACTTAAAAAAGCATATCACAATGTTAGTTTAAACGTTTAAGCTAGACAAATGTGTGCTATTAGACAGGTCGAGCTGCTCTTGTCAGTCGCGGTATTGTTTCCACGAGCGGCTAATCCTTTTCATCACTATAATAATTGATGGATTTCTAAAATACAAAAATAAGGAGGAATCCTAAAACAAGCCCGATGCCCGGCCCGCGTCTGATGTGAAAATTGTCCCGAAGCCATAAACTAAAAGTCGAGGCTGAAATATGGGGCTCTAAAAGTGCAGCTTGTTGCGTTTAAGCGGCAAAATTACCACACAAAATGACGTTAAAATGGCCATCCTGGTGAGCAGGGTGCGAACTATGGGGGAGCTAGGGGCTCCCCTTAATAATACAAGGGCTCCCCTGAAAACGTGTTTTGTGGAAAGTAGGCTAATTTATTTTTTGGGGGGTGGGTCTCAAAAAATATTGACTGTTATTTTGACGTGCAATTTCAGTTTTGTGTACTGTGATCATCGTGGATTATTATGTGTAAAATTGCAACAACAAACATCGTTAATTAATGCTTGACGATTGCGATTTAAACCTAACTCACTTCAATAAAGATAATTATAGGCCTACATGAGCATCTGCTGTCCTCGACACGCAGCTCTTGTTAGGATGACAAAAAGCTTTAAAGTCTGCTCTGCCTCAGCGGCAAACAGCGCCGTCAATGTCAAAGTAATTGAATTCAAATCAAATCAAAGTAGGCGGAGTTTAGCGCTCACAGATGCTGAGCGAGAAGCGTCAGATTAATAAAAGAGAGCGAGGTAAGATGTTTAGTCAACTGTTTTAAAAGAAATGTTAAATGACCGACAATTATATTCAGTGAAGCAAACTACTCGACTTGTTTCTCAAATATGCCCATTTTAAGAGTAACAGAGAAAGAGAAATGTGCATGTTTTAATTATCTGCATCTGTTTGTCCCTACAAACAATGAAACTGTGAATTTAGTTCTACTTTAAAAACACGTCTACTACTACTGTTGAAAAATTATAAAACTTTATTTTATTAAGACATAATCACAAAATATTTTATTTGTAATAGTAGGCTAAATCCCCTTTATTTTTCAACATGTAAATGTTTAATTTTCATTCATTAAAATATAAATAAAATCGATGTTTCATTCCTTAATCTGATAACCAGTCAAATTTAAATACACAACACAGAATTTCTGAGGAAAAATAACAATTCATAAGGCTACTGTAAGAGTAAACAAAATTTTTGTATGCATTCAAATAATCAGATGAGCTAAAACAGAATTTGGCAACAATAAAACATAAGGTGAGAAAAAAATATAACATTTTATACGGCCCTAAACATGTCATTTTTGTTACACTTTTAATAAATTAAATTGTATAAGTTTCATGATTTTAATTAATTAGACATGCTTTTTGATAAATACAATTTAATTTGATCATTAAAAAGGAGTCTATAAAATGAAAACGGAAAAACGGAATCTAGAAAAATTGAAACGGTAAAAATGAATTTAGAAAAAATAAAATGGAATTTGGGAAAATTTAAACGGATTTCATAGGGCCCTATATATATATATATATATATAATTGCAAAAGAAATTCTGGCCCTCGTTTAACTGAGTTAAATAAATGATAATAGTGATATGTTCTCTGTGTGGAGTAAAGGTCCTTACACACCGAGTCAGAAATGTTTGTATGCGTTTTTGCATGTGAAATTTCGGATTGCAAGAAATTAGGTCATGGAAATTGTCACAAAAGTCATGGAAAAGTCATGGAAAAGTCATGGAAATTTGTTGGTAAAAATGTGTACGAACCCTGTATATATAAAGCTTTTTTATTTAAAAATCGTTGATGTACTAAACTAAACTGCGACAATGCAACTAAATTATTAATACATGAACTAAAATGAAAATGTAAAATAAAAACTGATTTCATGTTGTTACATGACCACACTGACTGACAAACAACGGTTTTATGATATTAAACATAAGTGCTTTGTTCTGTGTTTACAGTTGCTGCCGTTGCCACAAAAATGAACTGTGAACTGAACAATCTGGACCCTTTACCTTGTGTGACACACAACATGATCGGCTCCAAACCTGATGACTGGGATCTCATTCTTCTCGGAGACATGTTCTACGATCAAGATCTGGCTGATCATCTGCACAAGTGGCTCCAGACATGCATAACCACACATGGAACACAGGTGCTTATTGGTGACCCGGGACGGGCTCAACTTGAAAGCCATGACATCAGAAAATTATTACATAAACTGGCTCACTTTGAGCTGCCCGACTCAGTCAAAGAGGAGAATTATGGACTAACAAATAGCACAGTGTGGTGCTACAACTACAAACCTGATCTATAACAGTTCAAGTATTCATGTGTAAGTATAGTATGGATGTCAATAAAACATTATTCAAGAAAATGCAAATATGTATTGTATCTATCCATCTATAATTGATGCTGTTTACTGTAAGAAAACATGTTCAATGGAACATATTCTGGAGCCGATTACTGTTATTTCACATTTATTTTTATTTATTATGTATTATAGTACAGTTGAAATGTTGAAAATGAAAAGTAGGTAAACTCAATTTTACATAAATATATTCTTAAGTATTAAATAACATTAAAATGCAAGCACTGTAAAAAATTAATATATTTTTATCATTTATGTCCTTCAAACATTGAACATTTGTTTAATAAATTTGACAAGGATGATGCATATCTTCTTTGATGAGCGCATTACATTTACGAGAATAAAGTTGATGTGCTGTAGTTGATGTATCAGATGATAAGTCACATCAGTACACAGTCCAAGACACTTGTTGGATCTTGTTGGGACCAATGAAGTTTTGGAGCGCCTCCCTTGATTTATCTAAAAGAGATAGAGCATAGATGCACTGAAACAGCATTTTTGGACAACAAAATATGAGTTGCGTTTGATGTCCATGTGACACGCGTCCTGATTTTGCAGAGTTAGATGTGTTCCTGGGTCAACATATTAATCCAAAAATTTAATCTTGACCATTTCCTTAAACCTAACCTTAACCACGAGTAATCCCTAAAATCAGAGGAAATGATAGATGAAGGACACTGATGTACAAGCACCAAACACTGATTGTAAGCCTAAACTTCACTTCAAATCCGATTGGTTAATAACAATAAATAATAGATGTTGACCCAGGAACATGTCCCACTTGGTAAAATCAGGTTCTGCTCCATGGGACTACCTGTAATCAGGGGACATCCGTGGAAATTGAAAATTCTGATGTTGGCGCAGTTTGCAAGAACAGCAGTCACAGCCACATCCGTCAAATTGCGACATCGTATCATCTGTAACTCCTGTAAAAGTAAATCATTAATTAAAAATAATAATACAATATTAAAATTGTCTTCATGAAAAATGTAAAATCAGTATGCAATACCTTTAGGCTGTGTGAACAAACTCCAGTTGCAAGTCCAATGACCCCTTGATCAGTTACCTTTAAATAGTGTACAAGTAGTAAGTATTTGGTCAAACATATAATCATCAGTGTCTACAAAATGTTCAAAAGGATTTAGAGCAGCACTATGATTTTGGTATATACACTACTGGACAAAAGTTGGAATAATTACGATTTTTTTATGTTTTTGAAATAACACCCTAATGCTCATCTAGTTGGCATTTATTTGATCAAAAATACAATATGAACATAAATATTATTACAATTTAAAATAATGATTTATATTTGAACATTGTAATTTCTGTGTATTTCTGTGATGCAAACAGAGTCACAGGATCCTTCAGAAATCATTCTAATATGCTGGTTTGGAGAGTGTTTGTTTTTTACATTGAAAAAAATCCTAATTATTCCAGACGTTTGACTGGGTAGTGTCCAAAGTCCAAAACCCAACAACGGTGTATATGACCCAGTGGCGTAGAATTAGGGGGGAAGCTAGAGACGTGTCCCTACCAATATCCAGCTACTACCAAACTGTCCCTAGCAATAATTTGATCAAATAATTAAATATATGTATATATTTTTGTTGTTTCATACGCATCTGAAACGTCATATCGTTTATATTACCTTACAAGTTAAAGTAAATACGTTAGAAAACTGCTCGCTCTCAAATTCACATGCGGAATAAAGTCGCGTTTAGAACTCACACTCACAGGCATTGCACTCAATTCAAGACAGCAGTCTAAACAGATCATATAAAAGCCCACTTCAGGAATGAACAAAGGTGCATCTATGAGTTTGAAGTGGCGTTTCCTTGACAAAACAGCAGACGGAAAGAGAAAGCGTGATCTATGGCTATTATTAGCTCCCTATAAAAGCATATACGGACAGAAAGACAAAATGTTGCGGAAATATACACAATCTTTCAGCCTAGGATAAAGTCATGAACATCAACAATAATTTGGGGCAAATATAAAGTGATTTCAATTTTTTTTTGGTAAACTTTAAGTGGCATTCTGGTGCAGCAGGATTTGGAACAGCATCCTGAGTCGCCGCGGACAGTGTTTAACTTTGAATTAATGTTGTTCAACTGAATGTACAAAGCGAACTATTAGCTGAAATATCCACAAAATTAAAAACAACACTCATATAAGAGCTTGTCTGTCAATAAGATGCGCACGAGTTTCGTTACTACAGCAACAGCAGAGTATTTTTTCAGAATCAGCCTGGGTCCAATTCAATTAATATTCAAATAAAGTGATGTGTGATTAAAGGGATAGTTTACCAAAAAATGAAAATCCTGTCATCATTTAACCACCCTCGAGTAGTTCCAAACCTGTATGAATGTCTTTGTCCTGCCGAACACAAAGGAAGATATTTTGAAGAAAGTTTGTAACCAGGCTGTTTTGGGGCACCATTGATAAGTCAATAATAAATATTCTGTCATCTGACTGTAGATTCTGTCATAGTGTTTATACCATCATTTACTCACTCAAGTTTAGTTTTAACCCTGAATGAGTTTCTTCTGCTGAACATAAATGCTATTTTGAAGAATGTGGAAAACCAAACAGTTGCTGGTCCACCGTGACTTTTATAATATTTTTCCTTCTATCAAAGTCAATGTGGACCAGCAACTGTTTGGGTACCCATATTCTTTAAAACATCTTCTTTTGTGTTCAGCACAATAAATACATTTAATACAGGTTTGAGACAACGTGAGTGAGTAAATAAAGACAGAAATATGTACGCAAAACTGAATTTTATAGCAAATTTGAAAACGATTCTAAACAATTAGAAAATTCAAATTAAAAAATTCTAAACTTTGAATTTAAAACTTTTTTAAATAAAACTAATTTTAAAGTTTTTGATAAAACTTTTTTATCATCTACAATCACAAATCGTCATATCACGCGTGCATATTTTAAGTTGTTTCTATTGAAAAAAATGCGCTTGATTGCGCTGATGACTCCATGTCCTGCGTTTAGCTTCCACTCTCCGCACAAACTATTGGATTAGATGCACATTTATCTAGGTTTAACCATTGTTATATGCTTGAACTGTTTTAGTATATCTATAGATTTTATATTAGGCAAGTCGTGATTATTTGAGAAGGCTAAATTGATCAAACATTGGCTATGATCAGCCTGCCGGTCTGCTGCTGGCCGCTACTTTAAGAAAGACAAAAATGTACAGAAAACAGAAAAATGTAACGAACAGAAAAATGCTCCAAACGTTTTTCTATATTAACTAAAAACTAAACGAAATATAATAACTTTGCCATTACATACAAAACTGAACTATTTTAATAACTGAAACAGCATTGCAATCTGATTTGGGAGAAGGGGGAATAAAGACGGGCTTGGGTCGGACTCGGACTAGTAATTCTGTTAAGCTATCAGATACAGGCCTAGGACCTAAATTTGAGGCCCGTGCAGAGCTCTACCGGGAACACGATCGCAATTTCTACTGAGGGTGATTCTACCGGATTGTGATCTGTACGGAGGGGGACCCCATCCCCGCCCCCCACCACACCCCCGGAACGCAGGAGGGCACAAGTGAATATGCTGTCAAGGGGGCCCAGAATTCGTAGCGGCGCCCCTGCCCCTACCTCTGTCCCAGAGAAGTAAATGCTGTGCAGCATCCTGCAGTGCTCTCCCAGCTCCAGCAGGGCTATGTCACTGAGAGCAGCGCAGCCACGCAGGGAAATCACTTCCAAACATTTGCAGTGTCGTGCCAGAGCCTGAACCCCTGAGTCTGTCACAGCCGTGCAGCCCGTGAGATCAACGACCTGAAGATAAGGGCACCGGGATGCCAGCACCTCTAGACCTGAGGGAAAGAGAAATACAGCAAGGGTTGAGGTCTTGAACAATTTCATTTGAACAATAGTGCAAACAGATTGTAGATTGAGTCTAAAATGTACAGTTTGGGTGTTACCGTCCAAGATAATGGGGAAATTGATAATAAAGAGCACCTCACATTCGCTTTCTGAATTATTAGTCAAGTAATAATTGCAATTTAATTTCAGTATATAAAGTTTAGAAATGTTTTTTTAATACGGAAAGAAGTCTCTTATGTTTAACAAGACTACAATTATTTGGTCAAAAATGCAGTAAAACAGCAATACTATGGAATATAATTACTATTTTAAATAAATGTGTTCAGTTTTATTATATGTAATTTATTCCTGTGATTCCATGCTGATTTTCAGCATCATTACTCCGGTGTCATGTGATCATTCAGAAATCAATCTAATATGCTGATTTGGTACTCTATAAACATTATTATCACTGTCGACAGTTGTGCTGCTTATTTATTGTAATTCAAAATCTATTTTTTAAGTTATTGTAGTTATTAAAATACTAAATATACATGTATTTATCTCTAGCTAGATTTATTTCCAATTATTAGTGACGTTTTCTAGTTGATTATGATTAATAAAGTTTCATTATTATTAGTGCTGTCAAGCGATTAATCGCATCCAAATTAAATTTTTGTTTAGATAATATGTGTGTATATATATTTATTATCTATATATAAATAAAAAACACATGCATGTGTAGATTCATGAAAAATATGTTATGTTTATATGTTAAATATATTTAGATATAATATAAAATATAAGAATATTAATATATGCATGTAAATAAATACAATTTTTTTACAAATAAATATTTTTTTTCTAAATATTTACTTTATGTGTGCGTATTTATATAAACATAATAAATATACATAGTACACACATATATTATGTAAACAAAATGGTTTGACAGCACTAATTATTATTAACAATTAATAATATGTATAATTAATCCCGTAATATTTTCAGGTTTAACAAAGGGTACACTGTTATTATTTACCCATATACATTTCTAAAATAATTGATTAATAATTGACTGTTGTTTCTTTAGTTAATTTCAGTGTCATTTTAGTACTATTTAAATTTTAATATAGTATGCATTGATATTTTTTTATGTATGTTTTCCTTTTTTGTTATTTATATCTTGTTTCAGCTTTATTTTAAATACCCGAACATGTTTTTAACAGTTTTACAACACTAGTTAATTTACCAACTAATGACTGCATATCACAAATGAAGCCCCATAAACAGCAGTGATCTGTGAGAAGAGTACCCTCAGAGGTGATTTCTGCACAGCCTCTTAACAGTATCGTCCTCAGCTGTAGGCAGTGGATTTGTAGAAGCGCAGAGTCTGACACCTTACAGTTCTGCAGATCCAGTGTGTGGGTTCCGTTGTGCACGAGCTGAAACACAAATCACACGCATGAGCGCGATATATCATCATCACAAACGCTCTGGTGATGGGGACGCAGTACCTGGCTGATGTTGGAGTCGGTGACCGTGCCGTAAGACATCATTATTCGCAATAATCTGTCTTTCACGGCAGCAGGCAACATCCTGATCTCCTCAAACCTCTCAGCGCGCTGAGCAACACTAAACGCGCACCTGCGTGCGGAGAAAACACTCAAAGATCTGGAATTCATGCTAATAAATGAACAAATTAATACTGTCAATAGCGTTAAACGCTAAATAAAAACGATGTTACTCACAAGCTCATAAGAGAATCAATGGTGGCCATGATTTGGTCGTTTTTTTAGTGCTGTTTATATACCTTTCTATGACTAACTGCGAATATATCATATGTAATATACCTTCTTTACGTGTTATAGTTTAATCACATCGTTAACTTTCTATCTAGCATCTTCATCGCCACATTGTTTTGGTTTTGTCTCCTTCGCGAGTACATAGTGGGTGGGTCTCATTTATAGTGTTACGTCATTCATAAGCGACAAACATAAGCGTTCGAGGAATTTAAAATATTTCTGTTTTGAATCATTTTATGCATTCTTTGTACACGTATTTTCTATTTTAAAATTGTTTGCGTTAATGTATGTGAATGTTTAGTATTTAACGTTTTTGCCGTTTAAATGTGATATTCAAACGCTGTGTAAAATCGCCACAGCCTCGAAATAAATGTTATGATCATTACCTTTACTAGGTTATATTATTGTCTGTGTCTGGGAATCTATCTAGCCCAAGGGGTTTCTTGACATATTATTATACATCTCCTCTCACAAGTTTTGTGTTCTCTGAAATTGTTACTATTAAAATAATGTTCACTTGTTTTTATCACTGACCTCTTTGAATCATTGTTTAGCAGAGCTTAAAAAAACAGGAGTAAAATCAAATGTATATGTAACCAAATGTTTTTATTAAAAGGGTCTTATAAAATCATACAAAAATAGAGAGTCATTTCTACAAACCAGTGGAATCCAAATAAAAACGCTACAATATGCAGAATAAAAAAACACTTTCATGACAAACATGTGTCTTGGAAATGTAATGTATAAAACTGGTACACAAATACTGGATGACTAGCAGCTGATCTTCTGGATGAACAGTGTGCAAATGATGCATTTATATTATAGTACACATTCAATGAAAGTAAATGTAAAATGTATTTTAACACTTGCAGTTTGTATCTGTTGAGGTTTATCATTCACAGAAAGTAAACATGACAATGAGCCCATTTGCTTTATTTTTAATAATAAAAAAATCAAGCTCTTTCACTTAAATTCAGATCTGCTTGGAGGCTAAGTCCTTATTTTCTTGATATTTCTTTTTGAACTCTTGGAAGAGGCTACATGAACCCGAGACGTCAGTGTCCTGGATGGGTTGAGTGCACTTTTTCTTCAAGGGAATGAAACTCCAGACACCTGCAGATAGACAAGCACAAAGCAATTTAGAGGAGTTGTAAACTACCTGTCAGAATGTTATACAAATCAGTTAATTATTTAAAAGTGTTGAATTGCACCTTAACTTTATAAGAGGCTAATAAAAATGTTCAAATTAACAACATTAATCTGGTGTCCAATACCTTGGGTTGGCACATTGCTAGTTTTCACCATATTAGTATTTTCTTCTGGGCCTGACAGCTCTTAAGAAAAAGGAACATGAATTTATAAGTATAGATTTGGTACAGGATAAATAATAATAATAATAATAGTATATATATTCAGAAGTTACCATTTTGCATACGCTGTGATGCGTCGGCTTGAGCGCAATTAAGTTCAGCTCCATCTTTAAAGTTAAAAGTCTCTGGCAATACTTTGAATGCCAAAGCAGGACCCTCATCCAATGGCATCAAAGCAGGGTTCCCCAACTCATATTTACTTTTCACATTCTCGAGTGAATGCAATAAATTGGATTGCACAGTCTTCCCTTTAATTATATATTTATTCATTGACATTTGTTGCGTTGTATGCTTATGCGGTCTCTTTCGTCGATTACCTTCAGCCAAATGGACGTCACTCTTCACATTAGCACTTTGACTGAGCAGTGTTCTGACTGAGGTAGATGAAAGTCCATTTTTGCGGAGTTCAGAAACAGGATACAAGGGCAAGGATTTACGCTGATCCAGATTTTGCAATGATGCTCTTTGTATTCGTTCTCTCCTGTCAGTAGCATCTCCATCTTCCAATTCCACACATTTGCGCTTCTTTGACTCACTCTTGTTTTTAACCGTCAGGTGAGAGCTTATAGTTACTTGAAGAGTTTTTGGGGGTTCTTCAAAACTTGATTTCTCTTTTTTTCTTTTAGTTCGCTTTAGTTGGTTTCCTTTTTCAGAGGACGACCCATATAGTGCAAGACATACTGTATTAGTCTTCGAATTAGGAGCTGGGGTGTCTTGCTCAATCTCATTCATAAGCGTCATATTTGTTGCACATTCTGTGGACGATTCATTTATTTTCTGCTCTGAAGTTACATTCACTGCCTTAGAGGCCTCTTCAGAACTTGATATGTCCTTTGTAATCTTGGTCTTGTCCATAGCAGGATCGAACAGCAATGGGGTTTCGTCCTCAGAATTATCTGTTCCTTCAAGAACAGCAGCATCCATTTCCTCCCGTTCGCATTCACCTGGACTGTCTTTTTCAGCCTGCACCTCTAAACTTGTGCTGTGGGTCTCAATTTGAATCTCCTTCTCTCTCAACTTGGCTTTTATCTGGCACATGCACAATGAGCTATTTCCATATTCTAAAGTTTGAAACCATTTAGCAAGACAACAGTAAGACTCCAAAAGTTCACCACCAGAACTTGTATATTTCTTCTCTTTTGGCTTTACATCTTCTAGGAGCACTTTTTCAGACTTGATTTCCTGAACTTGTACTTTCACCTGGTCTTCAGCGGAATTATGAACTGCAATGTCTTTCTGCAAGCCCTTATCCTCCAACTCGCCAGCAAACCATAGCTCAGCCATTTCATGAGGGAGAACATTGATCTTTATAGTGTCTAAACCATCAATCTTCTCAGTCTCACATCTCATGCTCTCACCTGTGAGCATACAGTCAAGTTCAGGCATTTCTTCACTGGATTTACTTTGCACTTGAGATGGTTCTTTAATCACAGGATCAAGTTTTGGTGGAATTGCACAAGTTCTTTGGCTCATTGATCCTTCAGTCAACTCAGGACTTTTAGCTCCATCAGTCCCTTCCAACCTCCATATGTTTATCTGTTCTTTTGTTGATACAGTGTCTGTGGGTGAATTCAACAAACAGGCCTTGTACATGGTCTCTGGTGGTGCAACAACGTCTTTATCTTCCATAATCTGATCAGCAAACCATTGCATAGCCACTTCATGAGGGAGAACATTAATCTTAATACAAGCTGAAGTGTCCAACCCGCCAATCTGCTCTTCGTTCATTTCCACAGGAAATGCTTGACCAGGTTTTTGATCAGTGTGACATCTCACACTCTTACCTGCGAGTACACAGTCAATTTCAGCCATTGCTTCATCTGATTGCACTTGATATGATTCTGTAAGCACAGGATGAATTGTTGGTGGACTTGCGTTGCCAACTGGGCTGGCTGATCCATCAGTCAACACTAGATTTTTGGCTCCATTACAAAAATGCGCATTAAGCCTTGATGTTGCAGTTGAGGTTTGATGCTTATTTTTCAAAAGGTCACGTTTTCCAGTTTGGTGTTGATGTTTTCCTACTGCCCTACCCAGATGTGTCATGGCGTTCAGTGAATGTACTCTATTTGATTGGGAAACTGGTCGTGCAGCAGTGTCTTTATCTTGCACTAACTGACCAGAAAAGCATTGCTTAGCCACTTTGTGAGGGAGGACATTAATCTTAATAGAAGCTGAAGAATCCATCTCAAACTCCTCTTTATTCATGTTCACAGAAAGTTCTTGACTGGGTTTTGGATCAGTCTCACATCTCACGGAGTCATCTGAGAGTACACAGTCAATTTCAGGCATTTCTTCATCGAATTCATTTTGCATTGGAGATGGTCCTGTGAGCACTGAATAAAGTTTTGGTGGACTTCCATAGTCAATTTGCCTGGATGATCCATCAGCCGACACTGGACATTTGGCTCGACTACAAAGAGAGTCATCCAGCCTTAATATTTCATTCTTTGGTGTTGTAGCAATGTCTTTATTTTCAGCAAAGCATTGTTTAGCCACTTCCTGAGTGAGAACGTCAAGCTTAATAGAAGAGGAGGCATCTATCTCAAACTTCTCATTGATTTGTACAGAAAGTTCTTGACAAACTTTTGGATCAGTCTCACATCTTAGGGTCTTATCAAATTTACGGTTAACCAACATGTCACTGGATTCATTTTGCGCTTGAATTAATGGTACAAACTCCTGTTTTTCAACCACAGGACTAAGCGGCAATGCTTCGATTGTGCAGTCACTTTGGCTGGATGATTCATCAATCAACATGGGACTTTGGGCTCCAACACGATTACCAAAACTGTTGTCTAGTTTTGATGTTCTAGATGACTGTTTATGCTTTATTGAAAAACCACCATGTTTTTTATAAAGTTTATATACTTTAATGAAACATTTCGTTTTTCCAGTCTCACCAGATGTCTCTTGCCCTTCAGAGGATTACCAGTATTTGGTTGTTCATTAAGCTTCGGAGAGAAGTTATCAATCACTGGTGGAGACGGAGCATTCCACGGAACAGGACATTCTTCACGAATCTCATCATACATATTTTTCTCTGAGGAGATGTGTTCTTCTTGTTGTACTTCGTCTGTAATCGGATTATGTTCAGCTAAAGATGATTTAGACCAGGCTGATTGTAATGCTAGAGTGCTGGATGCTGAATATTTGGCCTTCTCTAGCTTCTGCCTTCTTGGTGGTTCTTCTGTTGATATTGTCTCAAGTACTTGGGGTGTGTTCAAAGGCGCCTCGTGCTTGTCTAGAAATGCAGCAATAACTTTATGTCCTTTCATCCCATTAGCAAAGCACTGTCTAGTCATTTCGTGAGGGAGAACATTCATCTCAATGGGTGAAGCATTCATCTTGTCAGTCTCCACTTCATTCACATGCACAGGAGGTTCTTGACTAGGTTTTGCCATGGTCTCAAATCTCCCGTTCTTATCAAGAACGGCACAGTCATTGATATTTTTTTTCTGACTGGATCCAACTTGCAATTGAGAAGTTAACGCAATCTCCTGTTGTTCTGCAACTACTTGAATGGGCTTTGGTGAGTTTGTATAGTCACTTTGGCCAGTTGATTTGGGCGACACAACACTATTGGTTCCAAATTGGTTCTCCAAACTTAACTTTCCTGTCAGGACACCTTGTTCATCCAAATCCACCATGGCCTCCAGAGAATTTGTAATAATTGGTTGACTGTTGGTTAGTTCTGTAACCTGACAATTATGCATCGGTGAGCGATTGATGTTAGTCACAGGTGGAGATTGACCATTAAATGAAACAGGAACGTTTTCATGTAGACTCTCATTGTTTGATGCTGGTTCGTCTGCTGGTACGTTGTTCTCCACCTCTGATTGTAATGATTTAGTCCTAATCAATAATGGGTTTTCAGTGGCATCTTGCAATTTGCTTGGTTCTTCACATGCCAAGTTTTGTGCTTCGTGTTCAGGGTCATTTTGAAAAGACTTATAGAACCAAGAATAACCACATTCCTTGTCGATTTCATCAACGTTTTCATTAAGATTTAACCAGGATGAAGTGTACGTCATTCTCGGTGGCGCTTCGTTGTGCTTTAAAATGTGAAAATCCTTGATGACTTTGCTACGAGGATCATTTACAATTTGCCTCAGTATCACAGGCTCGTTCATTAGAGAGCAATTATAAACTTCTTCCATTATGCGTTGATATATGCCACTTTCTACAGCTTCAGAAATCTTGCGAGTATCCCCGTTCCAGTAAAGCTTTATGATCTCCTTCCCAGGGTCAGTTTTGTGGTTGTTCTTTTGCTGCCCATTTTCCATTTGCTGACTCACGTCTATTAAGGTCTTCAATCGATCTAATGGCCATTCAATAAAAGGAACAGTGTCCAGGTCAATTGTTTTATTGTCTATGATGGTACAGTTTTTATTTGTATTTTCAGACGATTCATTTTGCATTTGAGCTGGAACAGACTTGTTTTGTTCTGAGACCACACAATTCAGGTTGGGCGAACTCGCACGGAGACTTTGGTCAGTCGATTCATTAGCCAAAACGGGACTCTTGGCTCCAACTACATTGCAAAGGTCATCATTCAGCCTTGGTTCTGCTGACTTTGGTCGTTGACACTTGCTTGTTAGGTCATTGGGTTCTCCCGTTTGGTTATTCAGATTAGCGTTGGTCCGAGGATGTGGAATATTTGGGTGATTGTCTACAGTCTCTTGCAAAAGGCTTACATTAATTTTCACATTAGCAGATTTGTCTACGTTAACAGGTGCTGTTCCTATCGGAGACAATGGTGTGACAACAGCAACAGCTCTCTGAGCAGCATTATTCAGTTGCAGGTTCTGTGTACATGTAGAAAGCATTTGCACGTTAGCATTTTTGGATTTCTCAGCAAACAACAACTGGTAAAGGTATCCACCAAACAAACTACTTGGGCCATGATGTGCATTTTCTGTTGGGGGACAATAATTTAGGCCAGATGGCAAGCTTGTCCTTGTTTTTGAGGAGTCTATTGGCAAATTAGTAGTACTATTTGCATAGTGCTGCCTGGTATGCAAGTTGGTTGTGTTGACATTTATTCTAGCTTCATTAAGACTTTGAGTGTCTATTGTTTTAAACTGTTGCAAATTATTTGGGCCCCCTGATGAGGAGATAGTTTGCTGTAGAACGTATAAACTGTTGGTTGAGTTAAAGGCACATTGTGACACGTTTGGTCCATTATTGTTGGGAGCACCTTGTAGATTTGCGTTGTTAACAGGTAGGAATAACTGGCAATTAGTGGGCATGTTCCACATAATAATTTGGCAGTCCGGTTTTCCTTTCGGCATCGTATGGTTTGAATTAAGCTGATTTTCTTGTGCAAGTTTTGTGCCTTTTGTAGCTTGAACGCCACTAGCCAAAATCTGGTCACTGGTTGCTGGTTTCATTGTGCAGGTGAAGTAATTTCCAGTGGCAGCTTGTCCAGAATATGAGGGACTTGCAGTGGGAGGTGGTAAACATAGTTGGTAAAAGTTCTGGCTCATGCCGTTTCCAGGTGTAGTTCCTTGTCCATGCAAGTTTTGCTGTTGTCCTGAATGTTGCGAGTTGGCCTGCATGCTACTGAATGTTCAACTGCATCTCTAGACAGAATGTAGGAGTGGAATAATCACATCCCTGGAAAAAAGCAAGCAAAATATTAGGATAACAAAATTCTTACAAATTAAATACCATTAGTATTACAAGATCATTCACAGGTGTTAGTGTGGTCGAAAACAGTATGATTTTGTTAATCATCTAATACTTGTCGATCATTTAATACTCATGTTTATGTTTAAATGAATTATTTGTCTGTTTCTATGAATATCTCACATTATATGTTTTACATTAAGAAGTGTTCTGCTCCAGAGGCAGGTTTCTGGGAGTCATCTGAGCAGCAGCCAGTCTGCTGTGGAAAATTACCAAACATAAATCAAGTTAGATAAAAACCGAGGTTGGTACGGAGTGACACCAGCACGGGTGGGACTAGTGGTCTATCTAAGCAGAGCTGCAGAAAGTAAAGGCCATTGTTTTCGATCCGCCAGAAGAACATCTGGGTGAAAACTTTCAGTATTGTTTGGGCTGAAGACAATTCTTCAATAAAAACCTTATTCTTAAAACATTCTTCGACTCGACTATCTTCATCCAAGACTTCAACCACATTAAATTAACTCTTTGGAAGTAGGGGCTTGCGATATGATGATTTTTGATCGTGGACGATAAAAATGTCTCCACGATCTGCTTTTGGAGAAATATCGTAGTATCATGCTACAGCGCACATTCTATCAGCTGCAGTTCTGGTGCCTCCATATCAAACTGTCCAACGCGACATACATTCACATCAGTGTTAACACAGCAGTAGAGTTACTCTCACGGAACACTGCACTTATTCGCAATCACAAAAGTACATTATTTGCGTGTTTTAAAGCGTTTACGTTAAACGTTTCAATCACACACTGTTCTGACGTGCGCTTTTTCTGAGCCCGTACACCTGAAGAGCGTGCACGAAAAAGCCCGTCAAACAGCACCTGATAACTGAACCAAGTTATCTTTTGTGCTAATAGTGTCAAAACACATAAGGTTTATGCATAGACTCAATTGGTTGTCTAAAATAAAAGTAAACAGCCGAGACAAACGGATGCGTGCCTGGATATTAGATGCATTCAGGTCTTAAAGGGACAGAACTAAACATGTTACCGACTGTAATTAAAGAGATAGTTGACCCTAAAATTTTATTTCTATCATTTACTCACTCACATGTTGTCCCAAACCTGTATTAATTTCTTTCTTTGCAGAACACAAAAGATGATATTTTGAAAAACGTGGGTAACCAAACAGCTGCTAGTCCACATTGTCATTGATAGAAGGAAACAATATTATGGCAGTCATGGTGGACCAGCAACTGTTTGGTTTTCCACATTCTTCAAAATAGCGTTAATGTTCAGCAGAAAAAAAACTCATTCAGGTTTAAAACTAAACTTGAATGAGTAAATGGTATAAATATAAAAGTCATAGTTTCTAATGACAGAATTGACAGAGGATAATTTGTGTTTTGTTGTTTTAGCATTAAAGAACAAAAAGATAACAAAAATAACTCTACTCTTGACAGAAAAAATAATACAGCAGCTTTAATAGGAATCAATCTATATAGAGTTTTATTTTTATATTTGTTCATTCAATTTTTTGAAAGCTGCTAAATATGTATCTGAAAATAAAGCACTGTTTGTTTTGTTTGTATATTTTGTCTATCTTGGTTCTTATTTTTAATAAAGAAAATAATGAAAAAAGATTTTTATCTTCGTCCACTTTGGCCTAAATATCCACCATTCTTTTTATAATTTTGTTACTTTTAAAGGATTTGTCTTTATAATGGGGAAATAATTTTGGCTGCACTGCTCAACATGACAAAGAATCGTGATAAAATCGTGATATTGCAAAAACAATCGTGATATGATATTTTTGCCATATTGCCCACCCCTATTTGGAAGTGTATTATATCTAGGGATGTAACAAGGGATTTAAATTAACTTTCACTCACCAGCCAATTTGGCTACTAGATTTTAAATTACCGGTCATTCATAACTTCTACTAGCCCCCCCAAAAAATACCAGCAGCTTGAGGCAGTCTACACTGGACATTCCAGGCTACTAAGGCTTGTGCGATATAAAAAAAAAAAAAATAAAAATCTCAATATTTTCTGGGATTTTATCAATAAAAGGTAATTAAACAATATTTTGGTGAG
Organism: Gymnocypris eckloni scoliostomus; assembly: GCA_027564155.1. Taxonomy (NCBI): domain Eukaryota; kingdom Metazoa; phylum Chordata; class Actinopteri; order Cypriniformes; family Cyprinidae; genus Gymnocypris; species Gymnocypris eckloni. The sequence goes on from CM050434.1 coordinate 1,781,191, forward strand.
TGTGCTTTTGTGCTGATCTTTAAAGGACTACTGTGGACAGCTGACCAAGTTTTTGATATTCTTCATATTCTGAGTGGTCAGCTCACAGCAGTGATAGAAATTAATCTTTTCCAATAAGATTAAATTGAGTTTTACCTTATATACATTTTTACCTTTATAAAGTCATTTTTTCTAAAGGTGTACATCATATATTAGTGCTGGGCGGTATACCGGTTCATACCGAATACCGTGTTTATTTTTCTTACGATATGAATTTTTAAAATACCGCAATACCGGTGTCATTTAAATAACGTTTGAAACGCGACACTGTTAGAGAGGGGTCTCTTTTCACTATTGTATTTTGGCGAGGATACAGCTGTATGTGTTACTAAGCGTGAAAGTTCCGAAACTGAAGCACTAGTAGAATGTGATGAGAGAGAAGAAGTCATCCACAATATCCACATTGACCGCCACAAATATCCAGCATCCGCTGCATCAGCTCCCGCGTCTCTCACAAACTAAAGTTCTCCGTCGATACGACGGATTCCTGTCAATTGCAGGGTTCCCGCCTTCTTAAATTCACTTTTCATAACTTTAAAACCGTAAATACGCTTACATTTCTCAAATAGTGCTATACATGTCTTAATTTCAGCTTGAATAGGTCTTAAATGAAGGAAAGACGAGGTGCATTCAGTCTGTTGAGGGGGATGTGATCAAAGCCTGGAGTGGATTAAAGCACGTTTCTCTCTCCGCTCTAAGCGTTCTGTAATAACTTCGCTCTGGATCCACCCCGGGTTTTACATTCCCGCTCACGGAGAAACTGCTCTGTGTTCACTCCATTTAAACGTTATCAGGGATTACTGAGGGAAAAGAAACCTGTAGGAATCATGTAGCACACTGTTGTTGTTCTGCGGAACACCAAAAATCATCTCCGCCTCGGCAAACAACATAGTAACGCCACTCACATCATCATTTACAGTCGGGTTCTTAGCAGCGAACACCGAGCAGAACTTGAATTTCGGCGCGGGATTGCGGCTATTAATAATAATTATAATCATTCCCACAGGTTCCGACAGAATGCATCACATTTTCACGTGCTTTTGATTCTTGAGCTCACTCACGCGCTCTCAATTTCTGTGCGCCCACAGATCGCGATCAGGAGACCGCTTTTAATAATTATAAGGGGAGTTTGCAAATGTGATATATTGATTTAATACAAAAGATCAATAAACAAGTACTGCATGATTTTGTTCTATTTCATCAACGAAAATAGTTCAAAATAAAGTAACAGCTGAGCCGTTGTGCATCTCTAAAAGCTCATTTATATTTAAAACATTAATGTCCACATGAATCTATGAATTGAACTCATGCCAACTCTGAGCCTCATTAAACATCTGAAAATGTACGTTCAAGCCACTTTTGTGTTCTTCCTGCCACCTCTGTACAGTACAAATACATTTTTTTATTAATACTAATTTCATGATTGGTAACTTATTTGTCGTATTGTACTTATTATATTGTTTTAAATATACATTTTTAAAAGCTTATAAACATACATTTTTGAATTTGAAGTAGATGAAAATTATGCCATTGCAAAGGTAAAAATAAAATACCCCTGTAAGACACTTTAAAGAGTCAAACGTCACCTCGTATTCGGAAGGCACATTTTTTTATCAGAATTTTTTTTTATTGATCAGAAGGTACTCCTAAATGTTTTTAATTAGGAGGACAAGCGCTCCTAATTACAAGAAGAAAAGCACCGCTCTTAAACTGTGTGTGTGAATGTAGCCGTATGGCTGTGGAATGGGGTTTGGCCGAGGAAATATTTTCAGTCAAAATATTTTTTTTTGCTTTAACCCCTGTATTTAGTGTGGACTTTTTCTGCAATATTCACTCATCATGACATTCTAAGTCAATCTACTGCAGTTTTTCCTCAGTAAGTAGAAAATGTGGTTAACATGTGGTTTTGCACATTCACGTGAGAGTAAGTGCTGTCCCAATTCTCGTTTTGATCGAGGGGTAGGGGTAAGGGGAAGATAGCCCTTAAAACCAAGAATTTTCGCGAGCTTACTTGAAACCAAGGGGTACCCAGAACACACTGCTGCCAGGTCATCCAAATAGTATTTTCGTCTTAATTTATTTAAGATTACGACAGTCTTGTTTTGTGCTCTACACAGTCCTGTAACTTACATATATATTTGCAACCATGCTCTTAATTGAAAAAAAAAAAAAAACACTATTTCCACGCTAACGTTACATTGCTGATTTGCACAACAGTCCCGCGTTTCTCTGACTAGAGAAAACATCACTAAAACCCACGCAATCGACAAACACACACTTTTAGACGGCAAGTTTGCGATCAACACTTATCGCCTCTGGTGATGTAACAGCCAGCTAGCGACGATGTATGATGACGTAACCATAACCAAGTGAAGAGCTCTTTTCCAAAACGCGATAAACGCCAAATTAAAAAAAATGAGTTCGTCATGCCATTTTGCTGTGTACTGAACCTATTCACTGCTCCATCAATGTTTCATGCCAAATCGCTATATTTCCTTGTTTAAAATGTACTGCAAGATGCAGTTCTTTTCCATACCGCTATAAGCGCCGAACCTGTTTTTAGCCTAAATGCGATATGTCCTCTCGATCAATCAGAATTCGTTCGATGCAATCCAACATGTTTGTGCTCAGTCTTCACAATGAGTGCTTTAAACTCTAATAACACTTTTGATGGCCTGGATGAGCCAGTGAGACCTACACCTGGGGGTAGAAAACGCAGACTGGACAAAGAAAATCACAAAAAACAACAAAAAAGAAGGTTCTCAGGTGGTGCGTTAATACCCACTGTGGGATGTCAATGTAACCGATGTGTATACCAGTAAAGGTGGTGTTTAACCAACTGACGCTAGAGGCTGTAGCCTTTGGCGTTCCTTGTTAGAGCGCCCGCCTCCCATGCCGGAAACCCGGGTTCGAGACCCGCTCGGTGTGATGGTGCGGAGGGTTACATCAACACAAGGCTGGTGCGATCGGTTTATAGTATGAGTCCCTGATGTCATATGTTGCATGTTCTCTTTTTCTTTTTTTTAAGACATAAACCAACATAAAAAAAAAAAGGATGGATTTGTAGCGTTTAAAAAAATATATAAAACTTTGCATTTATAATCGACAATATTGTTGTTTCATTTAACAATCATTGTTTAACATGTTCAGACTGAGCCAACAGACCATTTTAACAGGATAAATTGAATATTAACAAAATTTATGAGTCTAGGTAAAAAAAAGTCATTTTCATGAAAACTATTAAAATGGATTTATAGCGTTTTGGAAAAGAGCTCTTCAAGTGGTGTCTCAATACATAGGGGTATGTTTTCACCCCTAACACTTGCCACTCGGTTTCAAGGGACAAGGGGTAAGACGAAGGGGAAGGGGTAAGACAGAGAAATGGGATTCACCCTTAGTCTAACCAGACTTCATTGTAGTCACGCATGCGTGCATTCTGTGTGTGTTTTGTTTGCAATATACTCGATAATTGCATGATGTCTCACGGGTTCAGTATTTGCGCTAAACCTGCGCAGATTTGACTTACCCAAGAAAATAAAGAGTGAACATAACTTGGTATGGTCAGCTATTATATAACAAGATCTCCGAGATTTGTAATCAAAGTGGCTTCAGAATTCTGCACCTAGTACTTCTAAAGCAACAATAGTATCCAACCTTATCTTGAAGGTCAATGCAATAGACCATGTACCTTCCCAAGAGACAATGATGTCATTTTGTACCAATTACAACCTTGATAGTATCCCCCTTAAATTCCATTCCCACACTGTTCATCCATTGAGCCCACATAAAAAAAAAAAAAACATCCTTCAAAACGGCGTTACCCGCCACAGCTGATTTTTACCCGTTTTTGGCGGGTGTTAATTTCAAACCCTGGATGTAACTATTAACCGTAAGCCGGTTGAAAATCGGTTGAGATGCTAAAGGAATCGAGATCCAATTAGGGGTAGGAGTTTATGAGTGCATGTCTGAGGGTACTTACTGTCTTTAGAAAAGTTTAGATGGTATTTTTTCTTTTCATCTTGCCTCTGTATAATGCATTTTAAAGTTCATAAGGGCAGCGCTGCTTGTTTAGTGATGTCCGGTTCGGGAACGAATCAGTCGATATAACCAGATCTTCTTAGTGAACCAGTTCACCAAATCTAACGGAATCTTTTGAAACTGTTCGCCTCTCCAATACACACTAATCCACAAATTACTTAAATTATTCAGTTTATAAACGTGCCTGCCACTCCGAGTCGAAACAAACCAATATGCCGAGTTATTCAGTTACTCCAATAGTACGCTGACCGAACTGCTGTGAAAAGAGAACGGATGAGCACGAGCAGAGCAGCTGATAGACTGAGCATGTATGTTTACACCGGAAACCAAGGAAAGGCTTGAAGTGCCACCTGCCGCTAGGAGTTTCTCAGCAGGGATCTTACTCAATATCAGAGGCGTTTAGACTCCTTGTGGGGAAAAATCCATGGTACAGCATTTGGTTTAAACCTATACTTATATCCATCGCCACATGTAAGCTCTTTCGGTCGCTGTGGTCATTATATCAGTATTTTATTTTCCGAGTTGTCTATTCCGAGATGTGTTGTGGTAAAAATAGCAACAGGTAGCTCACCGAGTGCAACCATTTTATGTCATCAGAAAAATGGCACCCCCCATAGTCCAAAATATGTATAAAACTCTGATTTTTTTTTAAATAACAGAAACATTCATGTGTTTTCTTCTACATATTTCAGTAAGATACATAAAATACGTTATATTAAGCCATACAAGTCATAATACCCAGAGATCCCGTTAAGGGATTCAACGGACAGGACCAACCACATTACTTGTATTTCAAAAGAGATCATTGCGTGAATGCAGCTTAATAGATCTCCCGCGGTCTATGATGTCATAGTAAAAAACAACAGTAAAGATTAAGAAAAATCACTCACAGTCCTTGAAAAGAAAACATTCAGATAATCTTAAATACTGAAAGCACTCTTTGTTTGGTATATGTTTCTATGCTCATCTTTATTATTTGATATTCTGCATAGCTAATATTGTGTTATTGTTAAGCCCCACAAAAGCCACAGACACATTATAAAACACCAAGGTTTCCGTGCATTATATTTAAAGTGTTCTGAAGCCTTTACATAATTTAGAGAGTGATTAGCAGGTCAACACACACTGAGATATAGAAATTATACACCGATTTAAAAAAACTGTGCTGGTATCGGATCAATATCGGTAGATACTCAGAATTGTTGGTATTGGATCGGTTCTGAAAAAGTGGTATCGAGCCAGCCCTAGTTTTGACTGTGCAAACTTCTATATTATGTTCAATATGAACTTAACAAAAGACTTCCTCTATTTCTGTGTGAAATTATAGAGCCACTAAGGTAAGCGCATTATTCTTGTAATTTGTTTTATTGTTGGATTTTCATACAGTATGTATGCATCAATGAATGACACCGTTTTGACTGTCATGGTGTGTGCATGAACGAGTGTGAAATACCTATAATTACATTGCTTATTAACATATTGTTAATAAAAAGTTTAATATAGGCCTAAATGAATTTGTCATTGTAGGCTATAGCCTTTTTATTATTAATAATAATAATAACAACAACGAGCCAATATGCATTCGTTTGAAGTAAGGGCAAAATCCAAAAACCTTTTATTTATTTGTTACAATGCGGGTATGTCTTATTCAGTCAGTTAATACAAGTTTTAGGTTTAATATGCTACTTGTACTGATGTTGTGTGGGATTTTTCCCCATTAAGAGTAGCCTAATACTGAATCAACCTTAAGCATTCATTTTATTCCAAGAATAGGAAAGATCTAACGTTAAAGATCAAAATAGTCGCTGCAGATGCGAGATCGGTTGCTGCTGAGATAAATAGACGCTCACGATCTTTCGCTGCTGTATCTTTGCAATGGCTGTAGAAATGGTCATTCATTCTTGATTTTGGCACGGCAGGGCTCTAGATTGCGACCAATTTGGTCGCACGTGCGACCTAATTTCTCAAGGGTGCGACTAAAAAATCTGAGGGTACACCAGTGCAACCAGCCGTTCGAGAAAAGAAAAAAAGTATCCGTGACTCTGAGTCTCCCTGTGCTCCAACAACAGACACACATTAGGCTCATATCGTGGTCTAAACCAATCAGAGATAGTGAAGGGCAGACCCCAAACTTTAGTCTATGATGCATTTTTGCTATTCCCAAATCAGAAACGCGATCGCGCTCACGTGGAGGAGTTTCAGCACGCGCAACATGAAAGCCCTGTTTATGTTAGAAGAGAGAACTAACCATTAAAACATGCTTACATTATAGGCCTGTGGCTGTTATATTAAACTAAGTGTATTTAATGGGTTTTTATTTTATTTTAACTTCCTTCCCTTCACAGCGGCGCGCATTCGTTCCTCCCTGACCAAAACTTAACGTCAGAATCAGATCAATCGTCTGTCGATAGTTGTAAAATGCCGTCTTTACAGTTACTAAATTGCTGGACATGTTTGATAATAAAAAAATGTAAGTACAATCCGCACGAGAGACGCTGTTCCCCAGGCTGAAGTGTGTGAGTGTGTGTGTGCGTGTGTGCCTGCGCGGCGCGCTCTAAAACTGACAAGCAATGTACACTTTGAGCTTCAGACGTGTCCAAATTACCAAATACACACAAAACATGTAAAAACAGCCGGCTTGGAGAGTATTCATTAAACACAGTTCATGTCTTAAAGTGAACAAGAACAGTTGGGAGAAAACTGTGTAAATATTTTGTTTTAGTGACAGACTGGTGCTTCATTAATGTTTGTGGCGAGTGGGGCGGGGCCGAGAGCCGTGGGAACGGAGCGAGGCCGGTGGAGTAAATGGTAATGAACGACACCTGCGCCACTCACCACAATGTTAATCAAAGAACAAAATGCAAAGAGAAAATCACTCACAGCTCTTAATCTGAATAAAGTTATAGCTTTAAGCATTAATCTATCAATACATATAGTGAAAATAGTTAATTTACATTTGATCACTTTCAGATTTTTTTTGTAGCTATTACTTACCTGAACATTAATGTTAGTAGACATTCATGGAAAAATTAAATAACATTTTTTTTCATTTAATTTGTACATTTGTTTTATGGTATATGACAAATGGTATATTTGTCAGTTTGTTTAACTTTGTTTCTTTGTTCATGTTCTTACTGTATCTAAAACACTAAAATTGCCTGCACACTGGTGCATTTACAAATTGATGTTTTATATTTATTTAAATAAATATTTATTTAACATTTCAGAATATAAAGCAATGTTAATTAAGCTGCTAATCTATCATATATATGTGTGTGTGTGTGTGTGTGTGTGTGTGTGTGTGTGTGTGTGTGTGTGTGTGTGTGTGTGTGTGTATATATATATATATATAAATAAAGAGTACAGATAAGAATACCGTGAAAGTACCGGATCGATAAGAGGAGTAATACCGTTAACACCTTAACGATACCGATCCCTAATTAAAATACAGTATGAGCACAGACAGACCAGGTGTTTTTTTTCCCTCTTTAAATACTTTTTTTTTTTCATAATGTTTAGTGAAATTATTTGGTAGTCTATGGTGGGATGTGGGCGCCGGATTTTTTTTATAGATTTAAGGGGGGGGGGGTTGAGAAGCACTGCACTAGAGCATCCCTTCATTCAGACACAGTGGAAGATCTGATAAGAATCAGGGGGCAAGTCTGGAAGATGTTGATGCTAGAGAGTGTGGTCAGCTGGTTTAGCCAAGGACAAAGATCAAGAAAGCTAAACTACAGGAGTTGGCCATCCGAGGGGCATGTGACTGCAATGGAGGATAGTCCATAAGACATTGAGCCATGAGATGTTCAGTTTGACACCCTTCAAACACTTAATTTAGATTTGATTTAATTAATCTTGAGATGTTTTAACTTTAAGCACTTTAAGCACCAACACTTTTTCAGTAAGTTACCTTTCTTGTAGAATTGTGCTTCAAATAAAGAACTTTATGTTGATCAGATTGTTAGTTAATCGTTTACTAGTCAATATTGCCTATATGAAAATGTGGGTGCACCTAACTTTTGTGCTGGTGCACCTAAGAAAAAAAGTTAGTCTAGTGCCCTGCACGGTGCAGGTAATAATATGATAACAAAAAATGAATGGCAACAAACGACTTTCTAAGTCAGTTTAAGTTTAAACGACTTTCACAATAAATTTGATTCAACAATTCATGTTCTACTGTTGCTTATTGTAGGTTTAGGCTTCTTTTTCTACTAATTTTAATGACTATACAAATTAATAAAATTAGTTTTATTTATTTTCTGTAACAAAATTATAATTTATTTATTTTTAACACCGCACCCCAGCCACACCTCACATTTTTTCTTGGGCTACAAGCCATGGGGTGCTGTAGCACCCCTACTTCCCGCGGTAATGCTCACGTTGCGATTTTGGCCACGATTTGGCCCCTGTTTTCATGTGGGTGTGTAGAGCTGCATACGCTGTTCTTCTTAAATATGCCGGTATTGCCTCCGTTCATATACTTTTCATGATAGCCAACATTTCGGCCCCGTGTGCAATGCAGTTTGCAGTCACTGGACGTGTGTGGGTTGATAATGTAAAACTCTGGACAAGTTTTCTTGCGCAGCGACAGGGGTAACACACTGAACCAGCGAACTCCGGCATAACAATAGTTTGTTGGTGTTCGTCTGTAACGTTACAGTGTGAATTGACCTTTAAGGTAATTTACAGTAAACAGTCTATGTTTTAAATTCGCGTTATAAAGTATATCATCTTTAACCATTTTTTTTTAAATATGCTTTTAAACGCACAGACTTGCTTTGTTCGGCTTTACAAAGATCAACGTTTTTACGCAAACGAAAAACGGAGCTCTAAAACTAACCCGAGAAGGCGTTTGCCATGCAGTCTGCAATGTAAACACGGCCACATTTTAAACGACGGAAACATAAATCGTTCACTATAGGGAAATACTGAACTACTTACTGAACATTCGTGCAAGAAACGCTCCTCTGTCTGCGATGAATGTATTTATTTCAGCTGCTTTCTCGATCTGCTATATGCTAGTCAGCTCCACGCGATTCTTTTCAGGCCTCTGATGTGCGCGAGGGGTGGGACGTTAGAGCTCACGTTGCCAAGTCCATTGTTTTTATGTCGATTTACTGTCGATTTTGTGTGTGTGTGTGTGTGTGTGTGTGTGTGCATTTACAAGGATAACGTTGTATTCTTAAAAATAAAAAAATATTTAATTTGTGTATTTTATACTTAGCGTGCAGTCACTCCACATGATCCAAATGATTCCGTGTTTGATCAATTGGGTGTGATCTGGCAACACAATGTAACCTGCATGCGAACAAAGACTCTGGGCTTTGATGCAAGCCGGAGGCTATGATAATAGACTTTACAGCCATTACCTCTAGTCGTGGATCTGGCTTCTATCAGCAGCGTGAAATAATTCCCCTGATAGTTCACGTTCTTTTTATAATAATAAGTGGATAAATTAACACATCTGCTTTTTGATTGCTTTATATCCAAGCAATTTTGATCGGATATAGGTTCTCATATGTTTGATTTTGTCAATGTTGTACACTCTTTAGTTTACTTTAGTTTAAAGTAAAAAAAACACACTTTAGTTTAAAGACATTATTTATTATAAATAAACCCCTGGAACATACTAGTATTTATTAATATATTGTTAATTTTTCATTAACAAACAACAATTTGCAAATCCCATCTTCTCCCCTTTTTAAAATGGAATTAAACTCACTTTTGAAACCTCTTTACCTTATAGAGAATAATAATTACAAAAACGCTAGGTTTCCTGAAATACAGAGAAGTATTTAAAGAAAAGCCATGCATTTAGATGCTTTCCATGTTTATGATTGTTTTATTCTCATTGTATTGTCTCTGTCATTTGCAATCAAAGTAGTTTTTTTTGTGTGTGTGAGTAACTTTTAGATTCTGTTGGCCTTTATCTCGTTGTATTGCCAGTTGTTTGTTTGTGACCTTTTTTAATTTATGATAAGACATGAATGAGTGTGCGTGCATTTGTGTTTGTTAATTATGTTTAATTTATCTAAAATTGGACATTATTTTATGTAATTATGTGTATCAATATTCATTTTATGCTGACTGATCAAGCATTACAAAATATGTTATAAAAAATGTGTGTATATAACGCTTATCAACTTAACCATATAATCACTCAAATTAATATTTTTTCAAGGTATGAGGCAATTTGAGTTTTAATAATAAAATAAATCAAATCATTATTGTCAAATCACATCAAAATCTTACTGTTTGTGCATTTTCATATTGCTTCTTAAATAATAATCGGTACAGTACAATGATCGGCAACTACAATAACATCTACAATTTATTTGTGCCATAAAAAGCAAGGCAGTAAAATATACAGATCACTTGACATGCATGTATTGTGTTATTTTACTTTATAGTATGTTATTTACTTAAAATAGAATTATTTTGCTCAAAATATGATGTATGTTTAAGAATGTAATCCATGAACTGATCAATATGTTGAATTATTTCAATCTATTGGGCAGTACTGGGCCTTTTGAATGGAGTGTATCAGTGAACTTGAATAACCCTATGAACTTTGGGTAATGTCCCAGAATATGACAAAAACATGTGAACAGGTTTGAGTTTTATCTCATGGGACCACTGCCAACCGATAGGAGCAGCGGGATGAAGGATTTTTAAACAAAGGGCTGATTCAGCCAAATACCAACATTAAAAATGGACCAGGTGCACTAGTAACAAATTGTGGCAAACCAGACAAAACATAACAGATAAAAAACTGGAACTACCAAGGTCGGGTAGTGAAAAGGTATAAAATGGATGTACAGACAGACAGAGAGTCAGATGCGGTAGCTGCAGTGACCGTATCTCGGCTTTGTTACTGGTTAATAAAGTCTTATTTTGACATCTGGAACTCTGCTTCTCGAGCCTCATTGACTAAAATGAAGGAATCCATCTCTTGCTCTTTGGGCCACGACAACATGCATGCTACCAGTAAAATAAACATATCTAACAATGATAAACACACTTTGTCATCAACACATGATTAACAGGAGGGGATTTTATTCATATGACAATTTGATTTATTGGGCCCTATCCTCCCTGTCAAACTATGTTGTGTTCTTTATATTCTTTGCACAGGTGTTGGGCTTCTAGGGTTTTCTTTGCGTATGTGGCTAAAACATCTGTCAGCCTTCCAGCATAATGGCTGATCTGAGATTTATTAATATAAGAAAACATATAGAAACAGTAAAAATATAATCAGCTGGTTCAGACTGTCAATGTTCTGCAGGAGAAAAATCTGGATTCTGACAGACACTGAATGATGAAAACATTGTTAAAAATAAACAGCAAAAACAGATTTGACCGCCATTCTGGAACATAGAGAGGTTGTAAATAAGATGAAACTCGGAGAATGCAGAAGTTGCAAAAACAAACATATTCCACGTGAGGAAGGGAGATAAATCATTCTGACAAAAAATGATTGATAGGGCACCTTCAAGTACAAGTCACAGTGGGCTGGAATAAAATATGATTGACAGATAAATAAAAATTTGATCAAATTCAACCGCTTCTTTGATATATCACTACATTTGCTTCATTATCATTCTCTCCTCACTGTCGGAAGAGAGCTAAGAGGCTGCAGAAAACCCCCGCTCCTCTCCTGGGTCAGGACACAATCAAACGTGTTAAAGTGTGAACCGCCCCATCAGACAATCTGGCTAAGCAGCGGCAGGAAGTTTCCCTGGAGGTGTGATGCCTGCCATTCAGACTGTCTTTGTCATGTGGGAGACGGCCCTCGCTGTCAGGCATCCCATTCAATCTTCTTTTAGATTGTATTATTATTTATTAATGAATCTTCTTTTTCTTCTCTACTCCGAACCAGTGCTTTTTAGTACCTTCTTACTATTAATTCATATCTGAATTTCAATTTATATTAAGTAACAAACGCTTTTTTATTATTTGAGTTTTTATTAAATATAATAACCCTGTTCCAAACTATTATGAATAGCCTACAGAGGAGTACTGATCATGCTAAACAGAAATGACTTTGTTAGGAAGGACTTTATTAGTTGGCTTTGAAGGATTACAAATTTTATTCTATGTTTAATTTAGATACACTTCCTGACTAAGAAAGTGTCAGGAAATTCAGGTGTTTGAGATCGCTTCCTGACCATTTGAGCTTGAGACAGCTGGGCCTTTTGTCTCTATGATAATGGTAAGATCAATGAGTCAGACTACTGAGAGATTCAACCTTTGATCTGCAAATGGCTTTGTCCTGGCCAGACGTGGTTTCGTTAGGTTTATTGCCCTCAGATGTATGTTTATTTGATGTTTTGTCTCAACCTCCAAAAAGTCCCTCCTCCAATTCTGCCTATAAAGATACCCTGTAAAAATGACTTAAGATGAGATTTCGATGACTACAGATACCAATGACATGTCATAGAATAAAGCATTCTGCTGACGATCCAATCCGAAGTCTCCTGGTCTTCTCTTCTGAGTTTTCTACACTTTAGAAGAACCGAGTTTACAACAGCTTATAGACTTTATTATTTTCTTTTATTAAATTAAATAATTTAAAATATATTTTTTCCAGGTATTACCACACAATATCCACAATTTATTATTATTTTATCCTTTGTACTAAACCTGATGTTTTTTCTGTCATTTAGATAGGATTATTATTATTCATAATGTTAAAAAAATATACAAATAAGCATGAGTGTTTTGTTCCTCTTTTCATTTTTAAATGTCACTTTTTATGTGCTCTTGCGGTAACTGATCTGCTTATTAAAGCACGGTTTTATAACAATTATTTTATTGAAATTCAGCAAGAATTGAATGTAAAATCATCCAAAGTAGTCACTGTCCTAAAATGGGCCACACTGAAGAACTTATTTACATTTTGGATTTGACTGATAAATGCAGATTGATTTAAAATGAGTTCTTCATCTTGAATGAAATGCATCAATACAAAGTCACGGATACATTGAGAAAAAAAAAAACATACACAAAATATGAACTATTTACAAAAATTCCACATTTTATTTTAAGTGTTAATATCCCATCAAACTGAAATTACACATGCAACATGATTTTTAATCTATATAAAAAAGGAGCAAAACCCTCATTCCAATTAGTCACAGGAAAATTCACATTTGTTCTATTTTATTGCTTTGATAGAGGGGTGAGTTAGTTTTGAACCCCCTCAGGACCCCTTTTACCCCAAACCATTACAAGGATAAAACCCCAAACGTGTGATGAAATACAAACAAAATAACACCCAAAAGACTAGTCACGTAAAATCATAATGTGTGTGCACAGACACACAGAGCACACACAAAAACAAGCTAAACAAACATAGAAGTCCCGCTCTGTGAGTCCACTGAGGACCTCCACAACGGACCCCACCGCTCATGACCTGTGGAAGTGTGGAGGTCTGATTCGTGATGATCAGGGGTTGATTTCTGCACATCTTCAGGAGAACTGAAGCTGTTGCACACCTGGGATCTGCATCAGATGAAACACAGTTAAAAGCATCACTCAAAGTGCTTGACAGTGAAGACTGAAGGGTGCGATCTCGGTTTGATTCTGACCTGCTGATAGGAGGTGGTGTACACCATCACATTTTGTTGCTGTCCATCAGCTGTTATGATTCCTGCAGGAAGTGGATTTGCTGAGAGAGAAACAGATTTCATTGTGCTGGATTGGTCAACAATTACACTACATATGTTTGTGTTGTGTAAACATAAATGATGTGTAAATGAAATCTTTTTCTGCTGTGTTGTAAAGATTAATCTCTAAACCAATCTTGAGTACTTGAGCAAGGCACAATACACTCACACACAATAATTATTGGAAGCACTAATAATTATATTTAGTGCTGTCAAACGATTAATCACATCTAAAATAAAAGTTTTTATTTACTTAATATATGTATGTGTATATTTATTATGTATATATAAATACACACACATGCATGTATATATTTCAGAAAAATATGTTATTTTTATATATTAAATATATTATATTAATTATATTAATATAAATATAGACATGTAAATATTTTCAAAATATATTATGTGTATTTATATACATAATAAATATACACAGAACACACACATATTTGTGACCCTGGAGCACAAAACTAGTCTTAAGTAGCTGGGGTATATTTGTAGAAATAGCCAAAAATACATTATAGATTTTTATTTTATGCCAAAAATCACTAGGAAATTAACTAAAGATCATGTTCCATAAAGATTTTTGTAAATTTCTTACCATAAACATTTAAAAACTTACATTTTGATTAGTAATATGCATTGCTAAAAACTTAATTTGGACAAATTTAAAGGCGATTTTCTCAATATTTACATTTTTTGCACCCTCAGATTCCAGATTGTCTAATAGTTGTATCTCAGCCAAATATTGTCTGATCCTAACAAACCATACATCATTGGAAAGCATAATTATTCAGCTTTCAGATTATGTATATCATAATTTATCAGATTATGTATCTCAATTTTGAAAATATTATTATGCAAACAAAAACTTTTATTTTGGATAAGATTAATCACAATTAATCGTTTGACAGCACTGATATATATATATATATATATGCATCTAATTAATTAGATCTATTGGATTTGATACTATATATATATATATATATATATATATATATTGTAACACCATGTCAACCTGAAGACACACACAGAGAATTCAACAAAAACAACAGACATTAATTATTCCTCAAAACCCCTCATCTCTGGAGAGAGTGAGATGGTTATCTGACCTAGGGTACTAACTCCTCAAGGCACTAACTTCTCCAGGCGCGCCTCCATGTCTACATACCAAGCGCATATTTCACCCCCCCCTCTCATCCAGCACAAATCGCGCCCTTTTCAACGAGACAGACAAAGAAACGCGATCCACTAGAGGATTCCTGACATTTAGTACACTCACGACTATAAAAAAAAACTATCTACACAAGAAATATATGGATATTAATGTTGTACTCTTTCTCTCATATGCTTGGGTGAATACGAATTACTTAAGGAATGTGGGATGACTTTTCTTCGTGCCGTAAGTGTGTAATGTGTGTGTGTGTATCAAATGCGATGTTTGGTCTCTAAAAAAAGCTGGCATCGTATGTAACAAATTATGTTGATGACCGTTAAACTTTAGCATCATGTGTGACTAAACATATATAAAATCTGTAAGTTTGTATCTTCCACGGAATGAATGAAATATTGGATCACTTGGACATCAACCCCAGAAAGCCTGGACATGGGCGGGGCTCCGCCCCATACCGACACTCTGATTCGACCAGCCACCTGTGGGCGGTGTCCAAATCGGACTGTTTTAAAACAACGCGCCAGCGTGCGCTCGCTCTCTCTTGTGCTCCTGAACTCTCTCTTCCTGTTCGCGCTCTCGCTCTGACTTCTACCCTTCCGTGCAAGGACGACCTGAAAGCCAGTCTGCTGGACTCTGGCCTTGACACCGACTAAACCAACCATCTAGTCGAATTCAAAGGATAGAAGGGCCGTAACATCACAGAACAACGAACTCAACGACGGCAGATGAGAGGAGAGCTTTCCCGTGACGTCACGCAGCAGTTCCAGAGATACTACGTGTTTCAAACCGAGAGCCACCGAAGAAGCACGAACTGACCACGTGACACCCGAAACAAAGAACCGAATCAGCACGTTGAACTCACGCGGAAAACGAAACCAAACATCCAGCCTGCTTACCAACAAAAAGCAAGTACCATAAACTGAGTCTCTATTTCTGATTGACCTGTAATTGATCTGAATGCAGTAAAGGGGACATATCTTTCGTGATCTTATGGCTCCAGTTATGAAATAGGAAAGAGTGCTATTCTTTCAACATTAACCTCAAAACTCCCGTATGCATGTGTGTATGTTTGTGTATTATTAATTAATCCATTTATGTTAGAATAGCAGTATAACAAATAAACCTTGTTTCATTTTATAAAGAATTGTCTCTGGAATGCGATTTTTAAGTATTTTATCCTTATTTGCCACAAAGACAACACTGCCTCAGCTTGAATTTGAGAGATTATTAATCTCGTTTTATTGTTACCGGGGCCGCGGGGCAAGAGAAACAAGATTAATAAGATTTACTGTTGTTAGTGATCGGTGGACGAGAACTTACTAAAGTATAAATTAAGTTAGAGATTAATATTACTTTAATCAAAGCAATATTTAATCTTTAATAAATAATTCCCGGAGCTGAAATAATAGCTTCATTTAAGGTTTGCATTACAATATATATGGACACATTACAGCAAAAGATAAAAAAGAATGAACAGTGTAATAATTAAAACCATTTTTTTTTGCTGGTGAAAATACTAGTGTTCTGATAGTTTTGTCTAACACAATAAATGTGTGTATATATATATATATATATAGTATCAAATCCAATAGATCTAATTAATTAGATGCATTATCCTAACCAATCCCCATTAACAGGAATCCTGAACTAACTTGACATGAGTGATTTAATTGCACAAGGTCTTCAAAGGAAGCACGGCAAGGAGCAAATAAAGAAAAAAGGAGAAGCAGGAAGAATGGAACACACCCAAGAGGAGATCATCTCTAAAGAGAAAGGCATGATAAGATTAATTAAAACAACACAAGAGAATAAATAGAAAATTAATGAAAGTTGTAAGTGTAGGATATCAGAGACCGAATCAGACAAATCGAGATGCGATCAGAACATGGTTGAAACATGAGGAGCCGAATTCCACAAACAAGACAATGGCAGGAAGTCGTAAATCAGATCCCTAGCTCCAGCCCGTCTGAATACAGCCTAACCAGCAAGCCTCTTTCACAGAACAGCTTGCAACATTAAGACAAAATAATTCGTATTGATAAGTCCAATGCAGGAAGGAAACTGTCAAATTTGGGGCAAGTAATAAATATTAATGGTCAAAGAGATGCACCACATGACCGTCACATGTAAATCTGTGATAGGAATCACAGCTACAGACATTCTTGGGTGTCCCCCCACCACCTAACCCCTACAAAAGACACAAGACTGAAATTCCCTAGGAGACCTTTTAACATCTCTGGTCTTTACAGAATATATCTCTATGTCCTACACAGAACTTCACAGAGACATGTTCTTTCCCATATGCACTAAAAATCATCTTAAAATGACTTATGAGCAACTAATGAGTTCGATGCATAACCCCATATTATGTATGTAACCCACACATTAGACTATCATGTTTTAATCAAATATTATGCATGTCTTTTTAATAACTATTGAATGACTTTAAGGGTTATTCGTATGTATGAGTTTGACAATTCATGCTTTAAACATTTCTTCCAATCAATTCTTTGTCAAATGTCTCATAGTCTTGTTATAGAAATCATGTCCAAAATTATATTAGACAAGAGCGAGTAAAATTCAGACAATGACTGACCATGACATGTTGATTTATTGATTGTGTGGAGATACAAAGCAACACCCGAGCCAGGATCGGATCTAATTGGTCAAGACAACCATTGGGAGGTGTCAAAAAGCAGAGTTTAAAAACTCAGGACACTTTCTTCTCTCTCTCTTTGCTCTTCTAACCTTTAGCCATGCTTTTTTCATCACTTTCTGCACTCTTTGAGCACTATTCCATCATGCTCTGGCCTACATGCCAGCTGCTACTTGCTACCATGATGAGAAGAAAAACCACCTAGTCTCGTTACATCAGTTTATTCTTTTCCTTTCATTTCTTTTCTTTCCGTAGAGTTTCGTGTCCAAAAGTTAAGTTTACCAGACCGTCCAGCTCCGACTGCATTCACTTCAAACTTCAACTAGCAACAGACTCTGAAACCATTCGTCAGCTAACGCCCAGCCACTGGCTTCCCAAGACTTCACCACAAATGACCACTGACCTGTCAGCCAATCAGCAACCTCAGGAAACCCCCTTTCTGCAAGGACGGAACAACAAAAGGGAATCCCTTAAACACAAACGCAACGCAAGTACAAACACCAGATTCTTGCTGAGCTGGTGTATTTTTAATATACATTTTAGCCACATTGAGAAACTCAATGCGAGGGTTAAATAAGTGATTGATGGTTGTTCAGGTCTATGCAATAGCACATATTGCTGTAAACTTGGGATTTCACATTTTCATTCTCTTAAACTTATTCTTTCCTCAGTTGCACTTACTGCAACGTGTGAATGCATGTGTTAGACTAGTTTGTGTCTTAGGTTTATATAAATAAAGTCTTATTTATATTGAAAAGAGAAGTATCTTGTGTTTTGTGCTTACAAGTTAATGTCTTAAACTGCCGATCTTGTTACTGTGCTATTTAAAAGTGTTTTCAATATATTTTGGATTTTAATATCCAGTGCAGAGTTTATTTTATACGGCTCGTTCAGTTAATCGCTGGCCGAATCATTGATCAGCCGTGAAACAGTGAGTCTGTTCAAATTCCCAACACAATCCAGTGGCGGCTGGTGGAACATTGTCTAGGTGGGAAGCGCATAGATCCAAAAAATGTAGCATACATCCCAATATGATTTAGCCCAGTACAGCTGCAGTACCAAACAGAGATGCCAACAGACCACTATCCCAGTCGCAGTTATATAAATATACACGTATATGTATTCAGAATTATTACACAGAGCAAAACACAATTTAAAAAGTAAATAGAAACATTATGAATTTGTTGAGTGTGGTGATCTGAAGGAAGCTCAATATGACTGACATGTTGATGCCAAAACACCACTGTATATAGCAAACTTCTATAAAAACACGCTTTTTCAATGAGTGTCCATTATAAAACACTTGCCAGACAGGCGATCGTAATGAAATGTGTTCATAAAGCTACCAGAGAGCGCACATATACGCTTTGTTTATTTGCAATCTATAAATGTTCATTAGTCATTCAAAGATTTGTTTAAATTATGTAAATGCGTATTTGCTGAATGCAGACGGCAAACGAGAAAATATTAGGCTATAATGTTTGCCTTACTATTACTCTAATAATATAAAAGCAATCATTAATACATTTGTATACATTTTAATTCCTTTGTTTAACCGTTCTATCTGATTATTTGAATATGCCTATGGCCTGGGAACATTCACACAAATATAATGTAAATGAAAAGAGCACAACCATTCAAGAGGAGGAAACCACATCTGACAGCTGTGCAAAGTGTCACTGCTTATTATACCAGACAGGAAGTTAGTAAGCCTTTTTACTTCAATGAAATCAAATCAAAGCACTTTTATTGTCACATCACCACAGCACGTGTGCTTTGGTGAGTGAAATTCTTGAGAGCAGAATTTCAGAATGATGTTAAAATGTCAATGTTACCTCTCTGAACTTCTGCAGGTAGAGCTTCAGAGGCTCCACATACATGTCGAAGCCCAGCGTGGACATTGCGAACAGGATGTCTTCGCCGTTTATCGTCTTGCGTTTCTCCTGATGGCATCTCTCGCTAGCTTCTGAAGTGATGAAGCTGATGAACTCGCTCACACACTCCTGCACACACTCCTTGGCATCCTTTGCTATCTGAGGTGATGGAGAGAAAGGTTTTCTTTAGAATAACTTGTGTAAAACTCGACTTCATGCTAAATTTGAGAGAACGTTTCACTTTGTAATAGCAAAATAAATGGTATTAATTAAGAAGCTCTGAAAAAATGTATTGAGAGGTGATCAAAGTGCATCTTTTTATACATAAACCAAATAATACAAATAAAGAGATATGTGAGATATGGGCTTATAAATACACAATTTCCTGATCTATTCTCTTTTGGAAACAGTAATCATGATCCAAGTATGGTACATAAGATACATTTGATCATTAAAGGACTGCAGTTGTAAGAAAGCCGGAAAATAAAAAAAAACAGAGAAAGTGGAGCGGTGCCGCCGGATCAAGAAAAGACCTGGAACATCAGAGGAACATACATTTTAAGATGAGGACCATCTTAAATTGATGAGAAAACAAGAAACAATGAATAAGAAAATAATGAAACTCTTAAGAGAAATGGTTGAATACAATAATTTTAATCTTGAGTTACAAACCTTAGCTAGTGATATAGAATCATTGAAACTTAAAGCTCCATCTCTAAAATTATAGAAGGTTTCAGATGTACTTTCTGATCACACATTTTGTTCCCAAATCTATAAGTGGTTTGGTTGCTTTTTAAGATGATGTAAAGAAAGGGACTGCATCTTACATTAATTATGTGAGATGGAATTGCTATCTAACCGTACAATTTACGCTACTTTCATTTTATTGCTTATGAGTTATTGTTCACTAATAAAGCGAAACCATTACAAATGGTGATGCGTTACACTTTTATTAAAACAAGTCTCTGAGTAATTTATTTTGGTAACCTATTATTCTGAAACTGAAAGACTTCTATCGAGCCTCAGGAAGCCTGAACTCAGCTGAGCGGACTCGGACACCAGGGAAGGATTCCTTATCTTCTGATCACACTTCCTGATCTCAGAGGTGAGGGCAAATATATTGCCGATACTTATGAAAATTAGATGTTTTCTGGTCCTTATTCGGGAAATGTAGAAATGTAACATTCTCCAAACCAAACTGCCTTAAAAATGACTTACTTTTCCAGTTTGTGGGATTGCAATCTTCATGATTCGAGCTACGTTAGCGATGGGGAGATAGATGTCTTGTTCACGTAGGTTATCTTTGCTTCCATTGCCATCCTCGTGGTCGTTGAGACCCTCATCACCTTCATCTTTACAAAAAAGAATTAAACAAATACATAAGAAATGTTTCTTGAGCAGCCATATTGTAAATAAGAATGATTTCTGAACGATCATGTGACACTGAAGACTGGAGTAATGACTGATGAAAATTCAGCTTTACATAAATACAAAAAACAGTACTAATATTACTATTTTTACTGTATATTTGATCAAATTAATGCAGCCTTGCCTTTATTCAGCTTCTTAATAACAATTAAACATCTTAACCATTCCAAACTTTTGATCGGAAGAGTAAATTTAATTTAGTAAGAAATAAATAATTTGGAATAATTTAAATTGGACATTTAATAAATATTATACACGATTATACATTTTTAGTATATAAAAATTAAACACTTAATACATATATTATGTATTATAAATTTTACATAACAATTTCATCTAATTTCTTTATAATGTATTAATCAATTAATTAAATGACAAATAAATCATTTGAATATGACTTTAGCGTCGCTTACCTTCAGGAGCTTGAGCTAGAACAAAGTGACTTCCAGCCATATATTCTCCTGTTATGCCAAGCTGGGAGGCATCTGTAGTTGAACTGTCTCCGTCCATCTGAAACATACATTTTTGCAATGTATTGGTTGGTCAAAACCAAGTGAGCTGCCTACTAAGACAGCATTTTTGGCCACAGTGCACTATTATACTTACATAAACATATGTAGGCCTGCAAAATTGAGACCATTTCATCAACATAGATGCACAACTACTAAGCCACTAACATGAATTTGACCTTTCTTTTTTGTTCAGTAATAAACGTTCATAATTATCATCAGTCAGTGAATCACATAAACATAAATTTTTCACAAATTCCCCTTACAGACCATCACAGGATTGATTATATAATAAAAATATAAATGTATATTAAAAATTCTGATATTTTTCATACATTCTTTTGAATTAAAGACAAACAATAACACATACAGTTCATTAATGAGAAAACCTGCTTTGGCAACTACCTGAAGTAAAACAACAACAACAACAACCAAACAAAACAAACAAACACAAAATATACCTTTTATTAAAATAAATAAAGTTAATTAATTCAAGCTACATAGAAATATCAAGACAAAAAGTTACTGAAATTAAAAATATAAGAAAAAAAATATTAAAATACTACAACAGTAACGTTATATTAACAATAATTAATAATCAATACAATTCGAGTTAGGTTAACCACCAGTAACGTAACGTTACCCATCTGTAACTTTACCAATAATTTACTGACTAAAAGTCTCGTCAGCTATGGCTATATAACCAAATATACAATGAAGGCAGTCAGTGTAGTCTAAATATGATATTTAATCAATAAAAGGTGAATTAAAAATAACAGGGCGCATTATCTCAAAATGTTGATACCAGAACACATTGTGTTGGCTAAGGAGCTAGCAATGAACACGGATGGCTAACGTTACACGCACTAGATAAAAACAAACCACACTTTCCCACTGAATAATTCTGATAAATTGGTCAGATGAGTTATTTATTATAACTGGTGGATGCATTAAACAGCATTATAGGGCAGAGAACAATGCAGAGGAGCTAAAGCAGCCGTGGACCCGCTAAAATTGATCGTAGTAAACAAAGGGGCCGAGCACGATCACGAGCTTTTAACAATTATAAGCAACAGCGATCTGCTTTTCATAAAGCGCGCTTAATTTCTCATTCTCCCCGCCAACTAATAATAAAACCCTCGCGCGCGGAGATTTCCATTCGGTGTAACGAAATATGGGTTAGCAATCATTGGCCGGAGCCGCTCACTAACCTGCGATGAAGCCCTGGTTGGTTCTCGTCTCAGCTCGGCCGTTTGGTTGGACAGAAAATGGCTGCGGGAGAGCCAGTCCCTGCGCTGGGCTGAACAGTCCTGGAGGAGGACTCTACCTCGGACACTAGGTGGCGCTTGAGCCCTTCTGACAGAAAAGCTAGTTGTCGAAATAGCGCCTTCTGTTGGTATGGGTTGGCACACAGCAATGACATCCTTTGAGAAACATCGCAGTGACCCGGGGCCAGTTGCAGGAAAGGTTTAGACTGGTATTTATAAGTTAGCCATCAAACAATGGTCACCATTTTTCAAAATTCACTTAGCCTACATAAAATCATAGATTAGTGTAAATTGAATCCAAAAACGAGACTGCTTTCTTATTGGCTATAGTTGGTCAAACTCATACTTATGTCTTTATGACTGGCCCCAGATTAGCTCACATGTTAGCTTCCCTTACAAAACGTTATTAGTGTTATAACAGCTACAGAGTACATAATTCATGTCTGTGGAGTCCAACAAATCACATTAATATGAGTCCAACAAATCACATTAATATGTCTTGGAAATATGTTCTGTGTCCTCATTGATTGATTTTTGTTCATTTTAATTGTGTGTGTGTGTGTACAGTTAATTTTATGTTTTATTGTTTTCCAAGATTGAGACTTAATCATAAACTTAATCATGTCAAAACATAACATTTTTAAAACAATGGTAATCTAAACAAATATTAAAATAAACAGTAATAACATTAATTCAAGTGCGTAATGTATACATACAGTCGTGGTGAGAATTATCAGCACCCTTGGTAAATATAATCAAAGAAGGCTGTGAAAATTAATCTGCATTGTTTATCATTTTGATCTTTTATTTAAACAAAATAAAATGGGGGAAATATCATTATGAAATAAATGTTTTTCTCTAATGCACATTGGCCACAATTAACGGCACCCTTTTAGTCAATACTTTTTGAAGCCTCCATTTGCCAGTTTAACAGCTCTAAGTTGTCTCCTATAATGCCTGATGAGGTTAGAGAACACCTGACAAGATATCAGACACCATTCCTTCATCCAGAATCACTCCAGATCCTTCAGATTCACAGCTCCATGGCATTACTTCTTCTCTTCAGTTCACCTCAATCATTTTCTACATATCTCAATGATAAAAGCAAAGGTATCAAAAATACTAATTATTTGTAATAAGGAATTTATTCAACTGTGGATACTAAATATTGTTAACTAGCTGTAAAGGAGAGGATCTTTCAGATGATTCCTATGCAATTCATTTGTACAAATCTTCACAAACTTTAGTCAGTATTTCTCTTACATTACCACTGATACATTTTTGAAGTATACATGAACGAATTGATAGTTGTTGTTTTTTTACTCCAAAAGATAATAAAGTAATTAACTATTGCAGGTTACTTAACCAAATCAAATAATATCCTATCATTATGTCTCAGACATTATTGTATTTTTCTCTCCTTAATACATCAAGATTAATAATAATCAACAAAAAAAATGTATTCACATGCCTTGCAAAATTCTATAAGGCTGCTTAATGCAAATAATTGGACATTAAGACCATGATTAATAGCTTATCACATCTCAATGCCATTGATTAAACATTTCTGAACCATAAAACATATATTATTTTATTTTATTAGAACCAATTAGGAAATGCTGTTCTATATAGTACAAAAGAAAGGATACTGATCCAGGAATATGAGTGCAGATCAGACATTTAACATAACAACACATGAAACAGAAAACAGCAGTTCTTCATTGAAAGAAGATAGTTGAGTGACTTGGAGAAGTGCTATTGTCACACGAGGAAACATGTGCGACTCGTTGAACTGCACACGGGGATTTGACTGGCATGTACGGAGAGGTTGATATTTCAAGTAATGTTCATCTGACTGAACTGTGCAGAGAAATGGCAAACATGTAAACCAACAAATTAGATAACAGATTAGATTAAATATATTTAATGAAATCCAACAATGTCATTTTATTGTTTATGTCACCAGTGACAAAAGAAGAAAACACAGTGTCAGAAAGCCAGTCCCCGAAAGATCCCCTAGAGCCGTCAAATACGGGATGGAGAAGCTATCAGGATCTCTGCCGCACTTCCACAAGCAGTGAACCATCACATCAGCGATGCCCAGCAGAAGAAACACCTGAATTAAAGAAGATTCAGAATAAAATACCACACTTCTCCTTAATAAGACATATGCTAACTTCTCTTTCACTTGCCTGCGTGAAAGCAGCTACCAAATATAAGAAAACGAAGGCTGCAGTGGGCGGATCCGGGCTGCCTTGTATTAGGTAAATGCTGTAGATGAAGACCAGGTGACCCGGGATGGCCAGCGTGAGCAGCACCTGAGCTGATCTTCCGTTTGGCCCTGTCAGAAGCAAGGAAGAGTACTTTTTGTCTTCGTTTTGAAACATTAAACCAGGTCCACTTTCCTGCAAAGTTTAGCTCCAACCCATTGATGGAGATATGTTACCTGTGTTGCAAAAGCTGCGGCAGGGGCAGTAACATCCTTTAGCGTTGTCTGGAAGTTCACCCAATGGACAGTGGAAATGAAGACACGTGGCTATACGACTAGCCTGGATGGAAACCAGATTACCACCAACACCTTAAAGGGATTGTAAATTACTCAACCTCATGTCGTTCCAAACCCATAAGATCTTCAATCATCTTCTGAACACAAATTGAAATATTTTTGATGAAATCCGAGAGCTTTCTGACCCGGTATAGACAGCAACGCAACGGACACGTTCAAGGCCCAGAAAGGTAGTAAGGACATCGTTAAAATAGTCCATGTGACATCAGTGATTCAACCTTAATTTTATGAAGCTACGAGAATATTTTGTGTGCAAAGAAAACAAAAATAAAAACTTTATTAATCAAATTCTTCTCTTCCATGTTAGTCTTCGACGTGTATTCATGAGAGAACTTCATTTGTGTTCGGAAGATGAATGAAGGTCTTACAGGTTGGAACAACATGAGCGTAAGTAATTAATGACAGAATTTTCATTTTTGGGTGAACTGTCCCTTTAAGGAAAGGTTTACATTAAAAGGTATGTAAAATTTGAAACAAACAGTTATTTAATTGGAACATAGTATCAGTTTAGTGTTACCCACCATTTATAACAGGACTGTAGAGAACGACTCCTTCAAACTTTGGATTTGCAATGGTACGGTCCAGAATCAGTCCTCCAAGGCTGGAGATATGAAACCACAACAACATAAGCTGGTTAGGTTCACCATCACATGCTAGACTTATAATAATGTACCAAGAGAAAACATTTACCTGCTGATCACCATTGAAGTTATTATTGGCTCCCAGCTGGAAAGCAACAGTTTTTGGCTTTCAGGGTGCCGAAATGATAGAATTACCCACACCGGCGTCAGACACAGGAAAATAACACACACCAGGTAGGTAATATAAGGGTAAGGCTCTACAGAGAGAGTTACAGCATAAATAGCATAAAGAGAATAAACACCCACAACTAGTCATTAACCAGTTACTGGTCTTCCATCCGCACCCATGAAGTAAAAGAAGCCTTGACTGATGACGGCGAGCAGTCCAAGTGTGATGATGTCACCTAAGCTGGCAGCAATGGGCGTGGCTATGTTGTCAGGGTTCACGCCCACCTTCTTGGATCCAACAATCACACCAACCATTACGATGCCTAGAAAGATGTGCATACATCAAATCCATTCTGAATTTAACAATCATGCGGTGAAATTACAAATGCATTTTTATGTACATTACCATTCAAAAGTTTGGGGTCAGTTCTTGTTTTAAAATAAATTCATATTTTTTCTAGCAAGGATGCAGTAAGTTGATCAAAAGTGACAGTAAAGACATGCACGATGTTCCAAAAGACATCTATTTCAAATAAATGCTGTTCTTTTGAACTTTCTGTTCATCAAAGAATCAGAAAATATATGTGTGTCAGCACTAAGGAGTTTCTCCCATTAATCATACTGACAGTCTTATCCATTTATGCTAAATGCTGATAATGTGAGCTATGTGACCTGAGGATGTTGGGTCTATTTACAGGACCTGTATGGAAAATGGGTTTGCATGGACAAGATCACAAGCCACGAGTCATTCAAGTGAGAATAACCTCATGATCAGCACCCACAAAGATGATGTCCTCCTTATTTGATGCCCATGAAGCATGTAAAGATTATAAATGGTCTATTTTAAGTAGATAAAAATTGGTCCGAAACAAAAGCGGTATTCAAACCCTGCAGGAGGGATGCTGTAAATGCTGTAACAACGCTGGAACAGCAAAGCAGAGCTACGTGGTTCACAATGAGTTCCTCTTCCAGAATCCATCCAAGAGCAGAGGCTAACAGACCAGCCAGGAAACCCAAAACTGTAGCTTGTACCTGAAAAGACAAAGAGAGCTTAATGAAGAACAGAATTTCACCCAGCAAGCATCGAATGAGCTGGATTAACCTGTTTGAGGGCGAGATTTCCAATGATCAGGTTCCACCTTTCGCCTGAAGAGTTCATTCTGCCAACATTCACCTGCCGGACAGATATTTAAGTGTTGAAAATGTAAAGCATTACAAACAAAAATTCAATAAAAGATTTGTTCAAACTGCAACATTTATGTATTTTTCTTCACACCATGACAAACAACATGTGATGCAGAGAAAAGAAGACAGACACGACACTTCCCACACATTTAAACCAATTGCCTCACATGAGTTTTTCAGTCATTTATGAATATAGTTTAGGGATTTTTAAAGTAGAGAAGTAGAGAAATTCAGACTTCAAGAAAAAAACTTCTAGAAAATTGGATATTTACCATAAAAACTCTGGCTTTTAAATATTGTAGTAATTGATGAATATTCTACTATATGTATTGATTTATTTATTAATAATATTTTTTTCCATTCAAAATTCTGTGATCTGTCTATGTTTCTCTTAAAACTTTAAACACACACACACACACACACACACACACACACACACACACACACACACACACACACACACACACACACACACACACACACACACACACTGGTGCATCTCAATAAATTAGAAATAAAAAGTTCTTTTATTTCAGTAATTCAACTCAAATTGCGAGACTCGTGTATTAAATAAATACAATGTACACAGACTGAAGCAGTTTAAGTCTTTGGTTCTTTTAATTGTGATGATTTTGTCTCACATTTAACAAAAACCCACCAATTCTATATTTTCTACAAATTAGAATATGGTGACATGTCAATCAGCTAATCAAATCAAAACACCTGCAAAGGTTTCATGAGCCTTCAAAATGGTCTCTCAGTTTGGTTCACTAGGATACACAATCATAGGGAAGACTGCTGATCTGACAGTTGTCCAGAAGACAGTCATTGACACCCTTCACAAGGAGGGTAAGCCACAAACATTCATTGCCAAAAGAAGCTGTCTGTTCACAGAGTGCTGTATCCAAGCATGTTAACAGAAAGTTGAGTGGAAGGAAAAAGTGTGGAAGAAAAAGATGCACAACCAACGAGAGAACTGCAGCATTATGAGGATTGTCAAGCAAAATCGATTCAAGAATTTGGGTGAACTTCACAAGGAATGGACTGAGGCTGGGGTCAAGACATCAAGAGCCACCACACACAGACGTGTCAAGGAATTTGGCTACAGTTGTCGTCAGAGGCATCTTACCTGGGCTAAGGAGAAGAAGAACTGGACTGTTGCCCAGTGGTCCAAAGTCCTCTTTTCAGATGAGAGCAAGTTTTGTATTTCATTTGCAAACCAAGGTCCTAGAATCTGGAGGAAGGGTGGAGAAGCTCATAGCCCAAGTTGCTTGAAGTCCAGTGTTAAGTTTCCACAGTCTGTGATGATTTGTGGAGCAATGTCATCTGCTGGTGTTGGTCCATTGTGTTTTTTTAAAACCAACGTCACTGCACCCGTTTACCAAGAAATTTTGGAGCACTTCATGCTTCCTTCTGCTGACCAGCTATTTAAAGACGCTAATTTCATTTTCCAGCAGGATTTGGCACCTGCCCACACTGCCAAAAGCACCAAAAGTTGGTTAAATGACCATGGTGTTGGTGTGCTTGACTGGCCAGCAAACTCACCAGACCTGAACCCCATCGAGAATCTATGAGGTATTGTCAAGAGGAAAATGAGAAACAAGAGACCAAAAATGTATATGAGCTGAAGGCCACTGTCAAAGAAACCTGGGCTTCCATACCACCTCAGCAGTGCCACAAACTGATCACATCCATGCCACGCCGAATTGAGGCAGTAACTAAAGCAAAAGGAGCCCCTACCAAGTATTGAGTACATATACAGTAAATTAACATACTTTCCAGAAGGCCAACAATTCACTAAAAATGTTTTTTTTTATTGGTCTTATGAAGTATTCTAATTTGCTGAGATTGGTGGGTTTTTGTAATTAGAATTTTTTTAAAGATGAACTTTTAGCTAGCATTATAACACTAAAGGTAATCGCAAAAAATAGGGAAAAATGTCTGGAAAGACAGAATATCCAATATCAGCCAATAGTGCTAAATTAAAAAAGTTAAAATAAAGTAACTCTCATATTTGCAGCAAAAAACTATATGTTTATATAGAAAACATAGTACTCTTACAGCGGTGGAAAGTCTTGATGCCAGTGTCATCTCCAAGTTCCCCTTCAGACCCAGAAGAGGTGTGACAAGGATGAAGATCTCAGTCACACTACGGAAAACGTCCCAATTCTGATTCATCAACACAAAAAAGTTGATAGTCAGCTTATCCAAAATCCACCCTACCATCAATTCCCTACTCACCTGCACTTCATCCAGCAACATCCCTGCCAGAACCGTCCCAAAACCAGCCAGGAGGAACGGAAACAAGATCTGCATCACCATGGCCCTGACCGACTCGCTCGGCATCTCCTGGCCATGAATTTGCGATATGGTCCCAGATACCAATGCTGTCCCATAAAACTCATTGGGAAGTAAGGGATCTGACTCTGAAAATGCCTTACTGCAGAAGCTTGATGTTCTGTCAGGTCTTCTGGTCTCTGGGGTAAACTGATGCACATTTTCTCCGGATAACAGGTGAGCTGAGGTCAGCTGACACTCTTTCTGCTTTTCTTCAGTGACGGATCCCATTGTCATCACACAACCGTATCAAAAAAATATATTACAGTCTTGAGTTTGAATTCAAAGTACCAAGAGTAGATTGTTGCAAACGAATCATGAAAAGGTACTCGATATAAGGAATCTTAGATTGTATGTATGAATTAATTTTAGATCAAATTAGTATAGATGATTTGAGTGAGTTTGATGAAATAGTTGCTTAACATCTCACCTGAAAAACACGAAACACTTCAAATCAAGAATAACAATGCAAAAATGATTAACATTAAACCAGGGTTATTACAGTTAACAAAAACAAAAACTCATTTAGTTTAATTTGATGTACTAAAATAAATGACTAAAATTAAAGTCATAACATTACATTTAAAAAAATGACAAATTAGAAAACAGAAGATATAAAAATAAAATCAAAATATTACTAAAAACTAAAATAGTATCTCAATGATGCTAAAAACACTGCACCAAACAGAGTTCATTTGTAATAATATATGAATCTACTTCACTGTAAAATATTGACAGTGTGACATCACTTAAAAGTTTATCTAGTAACATAACAGTCTCGCCTGTTACAGATGCCAGCAAGCATTTTTATGATTTATTATTTCATCGAAAATGTAACCATCAAGGTCAAACTACTAAGCTTATGGTTCCAAAATTAAACATTTATTTGTCTAAAAATAAACTATAAAATGCGTTTTCAACAAACTCACCAATCTGAGATGCTAAATAAATTGTAGCATATAGAATATTATTTAAATAAATACATAAATGTAAATAAAATACAGCATGGCACAGTGTATACACAATAAAATAAAATAATAATAGTATTTAAAATGTAATTAGATATATTTTGTCTCATGTACACAAAAACGGGGTCAGATTTTAAATTTAAACTTCAACTGTAATTAATTAACTTAAATTGAGAAGCCAGTTTTTACAAAAATGCCTTACCTCAAAGTAGCAAAGCCTTAAAACCAACAAGCTGAATATGTGGTGGTTGTCGAGCACTTTTTTCTCTCTTTTCTCTCATTCAGCCTCCAAACACATTATTATCCCTAACAGACTGACTGTGACAGCTTTGTGCTGAGCGCATAAATGTCCATGAACCCATTTGGCACACGTTTCTCATTAGAAAACCGAGGACAGACTAAAACAAGGCTGCAGGGTATATGGTTATGAATGCAGCCTTCAGGCTTTTGCGGTTCAACTGACTGGTATATAATGATGCATTCATTTCTACTATTAGTTGAGGAAAAAGGTTGAATAGCTTGTTTTGTCGCTGTGCTTTATGGCGCCACTCGCAGGACAGAGTAAGTCACTGAGTTTTGATACATGAGAAAATACATTCGTTTTTAATAGCAATATTTCTATGTTCGAAGTCATCAAAGATTATACATTTACTCAAATGCAATATTTATCTTCTATTTAATTTATTTCATCAAATTATGACATTGCTTTATCATTCTTTCAAAAAAACCCTGTCCTCAGAACATTACTCAACAGTTCATATACTAATATATATTGCTGCATATATATCTTAAAAAGATATATGTAACAACATACAATGTAGATATCCGGGCATTTTCGACGTGCTTTTATTTTGAAATCCATCCCGTAGCGTTACAGGAAGTTCGCTTTCCTGTGCGAATCATGTGATTCCCAGCACAGCAGCCCCTCCCCTCACTGTGCGGTAACCCCCAAACAGAATGGCAGCTCTGAAAACCCCAGTCTGTGTCGTTTCTTTCAGGATGGCTGTGGATTCATTATCTCCTGACTGGGAGTTTGATCGCTTTGATGATGGCTCACAAAGTAAGTAACGCGTCTGACCGGAATGATACTGATCATTTGTTGTGTAAAATATGCATAAATCCTGCAGCTAGCTGAGAAATGTTAGCTAGCTGTCAGATGACCAGACAAAGTGGCCAAGTTCAAGCACTCCGATTAGATTAGTGTGTGTGTGTGGTCTTTATCGATCTCACTAAAAATGTGATAAGGAAGTCTTTCGCTTTTACTTGAAAGTGTTTCCACATCATTGCATTGGAAGATTGTATTTATTTTAATGTAAAAAAGATAATTAATCGATTGACCAGTGGATTCAATGTTCAGAATAATATTAATAATTTTAATTATTCTGTTTATAGTATTAAACGTTGATATTGATGTAATAGTTTCACCTGCCACACACACACACACACATATATATATATATCATCACAATTATTTATAAAAATATAATTATTATTATTGATAAATTCTAAAATGTAGTTTCTCACAAATCAGAAGGAAGTCATTTGGATCTTTTATTTATAGTTTTTGACTGTTGATCTGTTGCTTTCGGTTCCTTCCTGTGCAGAGATTCACACAGAAGTGCAGGTTAAAAACTATGAGAAGTTCTTGGAGGAATATACCGCTCAGCTCCAGGGTATTGAAGAAGCGTTGGACGACTCTGTCGGAGATGTATGGGACTTCACTCTGGACCCCATCGCTTTGAAGGTGTTGTGTCATGACTTCTAGCTTAATAACAGTGTTTGTGTTTTAGTGAATAGTTTTTATGCCATATCACTCTCCTTGCTCTGTCACACCAGCTCCTGCCGTATGAACAGTCCTCACTGTTGGAGCTCATCAAGACTGATAATAAGGTATGAGATGTAGAACAGTTTGATGTTTTAGATACTGCAGTTTACATGTGATGAGAATACTGAATGAGAATGTGTATTATGAGTTTACCTGTTGCTTTTTCTCTTCTTCTTCACCAGGTGCTTAATAAAGTCATCACAGTGTATGCAGCTCTTTGCTGTGAAGTTAAAAAGCTGAAATATGAGGCAAGTGAAAATGCATGACGAGACATGTATAATGTTGCAAAAGATCTCTGTTTCAAATAAATACTGTTCTTTTGAACTTTGTTTATAAAAGAAAACTGAAAAAATTTATTCCAGTTGACAAGAAAAATATTAAGCTGCACAACTATTTTCAATATTTATAATAATAATAATAATTTCAGGTCAAGTAAATGCAGACTTGGCGTGCAAGTCTCTTTCTTAATTTAAAAACATAAAAAAACTGACCTCAAACCATTGAGTGGATGTTTATAAAGTCAATTCATTTGAATTAAGCAAAAATGTTAATTGTCTCTTTTTAACAGTTGTGTGCTTTCTACTTTTAGGCTGAAACCAAGTTCTACAATGGCTTGTTGTATTATGGTGAAGGAGGTAAAAACTACTGTTTTGGTTTTTGCTGTACAGTTTACATCCTGTCAACATAAGAACCTATTCAACCTCAATTCAACATGATTCACATTTTTATTTCTATAAATGTATATCTGAGTGGATATTAAACACAAACTAATAAATGTTGTCCTTCCAGAATATAATGGGTTTTTGTTTAGAAAATTGCATGCAACTTAAGCTTTCAATTTTGTTATTCAACTTTAATTTAATTTAACCTGTAGCTTTTAACAATAATAAAAAGAAGTATTGCATTTGAATTGTTTTGCAGTGTCAGACACTAGTGTGGTGGAGGGAGAGTCTCAGATTCAGATGGGCCGCTTCATTTCCTTCTTACAGGTATGATATAATGATCTTTTTGAATTGTTACTGATTATATATATATATGACCGTTGTTTTATTTGGTTGAATGTTACAGGAGCTGTCTTGCTTTGTGTCGCGCTGCTTTGAAGTGGTGGTCAACATGGTTCACCAGCTGGCTGCTTTGTACAACAGCAACAAGTGAGAAATGTAAAACATTCTCATATTATGTGGATGGTTAAGTGACTGCAGTGTTTCTAATTTAATGTTTTTTTTTGTACGTCTCAGGAGTGCAACAAAAATCATTGAGTCCACAGGTGTGCACTTTCAGGTAATTCATGTCCTCTTCATATGGTTCTTCACTTCAACCTGATGTCTTGTATTGATGGTTTCTCTTTGTCCACAATCAGACAGTGTACGAGCATCTGGGAGAACTTCTGGTGGTCCTCATCACCCTGGATGAGATCATGGAGAACCACGCCACGCTGAAAGATCACTGGAAGATGTATAAAAGGTGAAGTGGGACCTTTTAGAAGTTGAACTTCTCTGTAAAATTCAATGTTGGTAACTGAAGAAAAAATGAAGGCCTTTATAGTATGAATGTGTTAAATTGTGTTTCTTAATTCTTACCACAAATTCTTTGTTGTTGTTTGAAGGTTACTGAAGTCTGTCCATCATAATCCAGCTAAGTTTGCCATTCCAGAGGAGAAACTAAAACCCTTTGAGAAGCTTTTACTGAAGCTAGAGGGGCAACTGTTGGACAGCATGATTTTTCAGGTCTGAAGCGTCCCCAGACTTCCTCATTTTCTGTTTTTGTGTTTTAAAACCCATTTCATTCTGAAATGAGAAACATAGCTGTGTGGGCACCGAGGAGAGTTGAAGTCAGGTCAGCTTTATGGTAATGAGCTATGATGCGATTCGGTGGCAGCCAATCGGAATGTAGAAGTCTTCCACTTGAGAGGATTCCAGAGAACGCAGTCCTGTAAACTTCGGTTCCAACCACATTAATTACCAAGCATTTTCACCCTAGAACACGATTTTCAGTGGGTATGTAAATAATTTGCTCAAAACAACACCGATTTGACCAATTACATTAAGGGTGCACTTCAACCAGGGCTGCATTTCCCACCTTGCAGCCCAGGACAATTTGCAATGTAGGCTGTGCACAAATTAACGATAATGTTAATTAAAGACTAAGGCTAGTAAACGTCTCCTATGATCTGCATGTTGAAATCAGACTTGCTCCTAACCATGAACTCAAAAGCAACACCACACAAATGGCTTTTAATTTGTTTATTTTGTTAGCAAACAAGTAACTATAATTAAGTTCTTTTCATCAATCAATTTCTTGATTAATTTATACTCTGCTTGTGGTCAGTCTGCACAAGATCAATATACTTATTTGCTTTGTGTCCCCTTAAATACAAGACCAAGCATTCGATTGTCCGAGTATTCACAAATCTTTTTTACAGCGTTTTCGTCAGGGCAAATTTTGACGCTCTTGCTGGTGGTGGTGTTAAACGCACGGTTAAAGGGATAGTTCACCCAAAAGTTTAAATTCTATTATCAATTTCACATCCTCATGTCGTTTCAAGACATGAGGATGGAAGGATCGCTACGCAAATTAAGATATTTTTGTTGAAATCCAAGAGCTTTCTGATCCTGCATAGACCGCGCAGCACAACTGAAACATTCAAGGCCCAGAAAAGTAGGAAGGACATCGTTAAAATAATCCATGTGACATCAGTGATTCAATCTTAATTTTATGAAGCTGCAAAATACTTTTTGTGCACAAAGAATACATTATTATGTTATAATGCATAATTCTTCAGTGTTGTTAGGAGAAAATGTTTCTTTTCTACTGAAGTTTTACTGCATTATTGGTCATTGAAATATACACTTAACAGAAATTAAATAAATATAACTAAAGTTTTTCTTTTTCATTCAGGCTTGTGTGGAGCAGAGGTTTGATGACCCAGGAGAAGGTGTATCGGTTTCTAAAAACAGTGCCTTTGCCGAGGAATTTGCATACAATATCAGAACCATTTTTACCAACGTTGAATCAAAGCTTGGTTTGTATTTACAATTAACTTAATTGAATTAATTAATGAATACCAAATACCGTTAATGAGACATCTTGGCTGTAGACAACAACCGTTATGACTTGCAGGAGAGCCGTCAGAGATTGATCAGCGGGATAAATATACAGGCGTATGTGGCCTCTTTGTGCTGCACTTCCATATCTTCAGGACTGTGGACAAGAAGATCTACAAATCCCTGCTGGATGTGTGTAAAAAGGTGAGTACACTAACAAGTGGGAACGAGTGGGAAATATAAATCTGCTCTTTCAGTTATTATGAAATGTCCCTTCTCTCTCCTCCAGGTTCCTGCAGTGACATTAGCAGCTAATATAATCTGGTTTCCAGACACATTTCTGACAAGTAAAGTCCCCGCGGCAGCTAAACTGATGGACAAGAAGAGCACCCAGAGCATCCGCAGCAGCAGAGATGCGTTCCTGCAGCAAAAGGCGCAGACTCTAATGAAGTAAGACATACACGCTTCTGATATGATTCATAAATCAATTTTGATTTGGCCTAATAAAGTTTAATGGTCATTGTATTTTACATGCATTATAAATATATCATTTAGGGTTCCATGTATGTGTTTCTATGCAGGGACATGCAGTCCTACTATATATTTGTCACCTCCTGGATGATGAAGATGGAGTCGATATTATCAAAAGAACCGAAACCAGACAAACTGTCTGAGGATTTGAGCAACAGGTGTAATATCTTTGTGCAGGTAAAGACTGACGTTTTCTTCCTTTCTGTTGTTTTGGAGATTAAATTCTTCTTTATAGAGTTGGAAATCTATAGATTTTTGAATTGCATCATATTTCCAGCGCAGTGACTGCTTCATAATCAGATGTTTGTGTTTTTGTAGGGAATCCTGTATGCTTACAGCATCAGCACCATCATCAAGACCACTATGAACATGTACATGTCCATGCAGCGGCCCATGACCAAGACCTCGGTGAAAGCCCTGTGCCGATTGGTGGAGCTGTTAAAAGTAGGTCGATGAGTCATAATATTATATTCAACAGCAAATACTTCAGTATTTATACACATGTTTGTTCAGATTTTCATTTGTGTCTTTTATATGTATTCAAAATGTACAATTTATGTATTTATTTTGGTTTATATTAAACATTTATATGAAAAATGTATTATGTAGTGTACATTACCTCTAGCAG
Source organism: Gymnocypris eckloni scoliostomus (assembly GCA_027564155.1). Taxonomy (NCBI): domain Eukaryota; kingdom Metazoa; phylum Chordata; class Actinopteri; order Cypriniformes; family Cyprinidae; genus Gymnocypris; species Gymnocypris eckloni. The sequence continues at coordinate 1,817,684 of CM050434.1, forward strand.
CTTGCACTATTTATAAAGCACTAGACAGTGTTCACTACAAATCTAGTATATGATAATGTGCCCAATAATTGAAACACTATAAATTAAGTACATCATTTTAGACATTAATAGTAGTGTTCACTACATATCTAGAATATTGGTTGTAGTGTGCACAAAAATGTTGACGCTAATAATAGTGCACTATAGTGTATATCTAGAACTGGGTATCGTGGACAATACTTTAGACACTAATAGTAGTTTGCACTACAGTTTTATTTATTTCATTGTAGTGCTAACAATTGAAACACTAATGTGTGCACTACAAATTTAGTACATTAATTGTAGTGTGCACTATAATTTGGGTACTAATAATAATGGGCTACATATAGTATGTTTGGTTTAATCTGAACAAAATTCTTTAAACATTAATAGTAATCAATAATGTCAGTGTGCGATATACATCTAGTATATTTAAGTGTGCACAATTTAGACATTAAAAGTAGTCTGCACTGCAGATTTAGTGCATTAGTTCTAATTCTCAGTGTTTAAACAGTAATAGTGTGCAATGCAAATCTAGTACATTACTTGTAGCGTACACAATCATTTCAAAACAGTGCACTACAAACTTAGTAAATAATTTGACACATTAATAGGTTTATTCACTACATTTGTAGTAAATTGACTGTAGTGTGCGAAAAAAGTCAACACTTAGTGTGCACTGCAATTTAGTGCATTGTTGTGCTAGTGGTGTGCACTACAAATGTAGTACATTAGTTGTAGAGTGCACATTAATTTGGAAACTGATAGTAGTATTCACTACTTGCATTTCTAGTATATTGGTTGTAGTGTGGATAAAAATGTTGACTAATAATAGTGTGCACTATAAATATAGTACATTATGCGATAAGTATTGCAAACTGTATTGGTTATTTACAGGCTGTCCTAGGTACTGTACATTTAGTTCAAGTGTACACTATGTAGTATGCACAAGTTCTAATGTGCAGTGATAGGTAACGTGTGCTAGTTATAATGTTGTGTGCACTAGTTCTAGTTCACTAGGCAGTGTCCACCATAAATCCACTACTTTAGTTAGTACACTAACTGTATTTACTAGGTAGTGCGTGAAGTGTGCAGTGTTTATTTCAGTGTTTGTCGTTCACAGGCTGTGGAGCACACGTTCCACCGGCGCTCACTGGTTGTAGCAGATTCTGTGTCTCACATCACACAGCAGCTGCAGTCTCAAGCTCTGGCCTCCATCACTACTGCTAAGGTACAGATGCATCGCCGTGACCCAAACACAGGCTCCACAGAGCAGATATTCTAATGACTGATTCTTGCCCTCCTTCAGAAACGCGTGATCTCTGATAAGAAGTACAGTGAGCAGAGGCTGGATGTGCTGTCGGCTCTGGTTCTGGCTGAGAACACTCTGAACGGGCCCAGCACCAAAGAGAGGAGACTGATCGTGACTCTGGCTCTCAGTGTTGGCACTCAAATGGTGAGTATGGATAAACCGGGTAAATCCAATTAATGGCCATTTCATGACATTTGTATATAAAGTATTAAAATAAATGCTGTCAAGAAGGCCTTCAACAACACATTGAACAGGGTTCCCACGGGTCCATGAAATCGTTGAAAGTTTGTGAATCTGAAAAAAGTTCTGAGGAAGTTTTTGAAAACAAACATTTTGTTTGGAAAAAATTCTGTATTATTCCCTCCAGTCCGCTAATGTGTTATTTCACCAACACTTCATGGTCTATGCATACTAGCTTGCTTGATTTATTTTATTTATGCGCATTTACTCATAACGTTAAGTGTTTCCTGCATGAGGTACTTTGTGTTGTACGCGCCATGATGTTCACACGCACATGAAACTACTACGATGGTACCTTAACGTTTCACAGGCACACCTTGTTTAGTAAACATAAAATATTTTTGATAATCTGTTTCTCAAATATTTTATTTAATGTAATGTTGAATTGCTTTGCTTGTTAAGATAATGAAAACCCACGAGGCAAGGAAAACTTAAAAGCATATTCATATATCTTAAAACTTCTGGTTACATGAGCCTAAGCTCTTTTCAATAAAATCCATGCAAAAGTTAATATCAGATCATTTTAGAATACAGTATATGCACTGAATATTTTTGGTTTTATGCAAAACAGACAAATACGACAAATAGAATATCAGATCTCTGTCCTATGGCCAAAAATAAATGCAAATAAATGCTTTTTTGCATAGTTGTGTTTGTCACATGAAAACATTAACAGTGTATTACATGGTCACATGATGTAATCTTGCTCTCACTTGAAATGTGTTCCCAAATGAAGTCCTTGAATTTGAGGGTATTGAACCTGGAAAGTCCTTGAATTTGAAGTTAACCAAGATGTGGGAACCCTGATTGAACAAGCTTTGAGTTTCCAGTCCGTTTGACTTGGTTGCAAATTGCCCTGGGTGTTTTTTCTTTTTTTTATAATAAAAATATTTTATGTGTTTGTTTGTTTTGTGTATTATTGTTTTGTTTTTCTTTGTTTTGTGTTTTTATTGTTTTGTTTTATAGAGGTGTTTTTGTTTTCCTTTTTATGTTTGTTGTTTTTATTGTCTTGTTTTCTTTCTGTTGTTGTTGTTTTTCTGTTTTGAATTTGTTTTATCGTTTTTTTTCTTTCTAATTCTGTTGTTTTTTGATGTTTTTTTTCTATTTTTTTTTTTGTACAGAAAACCTTCAGGGACGAGGAGCTCTTGCCTTTACAGCTTGTGATAAAAAAGCTGGACTTAATCAGTGAATTAAGAGAACGGTAAGCCCTGAATTAGTTCAACTAGTCACAATTAGCAATAGCAGATTTTGATTCTGTGACTTTGTAGTAATTGCATGATGGGATAACCTCTCTCCTCAGAGTCAAAGTGCAATGTGACTGCAGTTTCCTGTACTGGCATCGTACAGTTTTTCCTATCTACCTGGATGATGTGTACGAAAACGCTGTGGATGCCGCTAGAATTCATGTAAAACTCTTAACACTATTCTTAAAATTCACTTTTTTGTGTTTAAAATAACTGATTACATGTTATTTAAATTTGTATATATTTTCTCTAGTACATGTTCAGTGCGCTCAGAGACTGTGTGCCCACCATGTTGCACGCCAAACACATGGAGTCATGTGATCAGCTGCTGGAGTGTTATGACACTGAGATCATGGAAATCTTCAATGAGGTAAAGCAGATTGCTGGCTGCATATATATATTTTTGTAGTAATTTAGCATTTTAGTTAATTTGCATGTTTTTCTGATTGTTAGCACCTGCTAGACAAGCTGTGTAAGGAGATCGAGAAGGACCTGCGCTTGTCTGTGCACACACACCTCAAACTGGATGATCGAAACCCTTTCAAAGTGGGCATGAAGGATCTGGCTCACTTTTTCTCTCTCAAGCCCATTCGCTTCTTCAACCGTTTCATCGACATCAAAGGTAGGGCAGATAAAAGACTGAATGCATGAGTTACACGATATATAGTGGACATAATCAATATTTTAAAGGGGATATGTTCAACATATTTGTCTTTTGTCTGTGAAATTCACTTAGAATTTTGGTCAATGTTCATTTCCATCAAAAACAATGGTTGCAAAAAATAAATCCTCGTGATGAAGAGTGGCTTGATGAAGTTCTGGAAATAGCGGATGATCACAGTTAACATGATCTCTGAAACATTTAGATACGGTCACACACAGGTGTATTGTGCAAATTAACTTCATTTTTGGAATGTTTAGATCTTTATAAGAATTCACATGTTCAAGTTTTTGAAAATATTTAGCTTGCAGATCTCAGTTTAAGTCTGTACTTTCACCTTTTGATATCATAAACCTAATAAATAATTGACCTTGTTTTTTAATGGACTCTCTTCTGCTCATCAAGGCTGTATTTATTTAATTAAAATACAGAAATATACTGTAATATTTTTTTATATTATTGCAATTTCTAATATTGGTTTCCTGTTTTATATAGTTTAAAATAAAATTTATCCCTGTGATGCGAAGCTGAATTTTCAGCATCATTACTCCAGTCTTCAGTGTCACATGATCTTCAGAAATCACAGTGTTTTAAAACATTAAATCTGATATGATTTATACATCATTCTGTCTGGTCATTCTGTCTTATTCTTTCAACAGAAAATGTATTTTGTATTATTATTTTTTTAAATGCTTTACAGTAATTTCAGCTTTAGTGAAGTGAAAATATATATATATACATATACATATATTCATACATGCATACACAGACACACACTTTATAATAGTATTCAAAGATATATAACCGATGTAGTATAGAAAACAATATTGAAAATGATATATGTATATATTTATGTCTGTGTGTCATAATTATAACAGTATATATAATTCAAATATACAAAATTATATATATGATTTGTACATATGTGCATATCATTATTTAATTTATCATACAAGGATTTCATTCATGCAATGACTTTATACATGAAAATAAATAGTTGCCTTGATATTTTAAGAAAGGAGTCTTTTGCTGGAGAGCATCATAACCTTGAGCTTTATCTCTGCCTTCTAATCGAGATGTATGATATTAAGAATAAATCCTCCATTTCCTGCAGTCTATGTGACTCACTATCTAGACAAGACCTTTTACAACTTGACGACTGTGGCTCTTCATGACTGGGCCACGTACAGCGAGATGAGGAATCTCGCCACACAGCGCTATGGTTTGGTGATGACTGAGGCACATCTTCCCAGCCAAACTCTGGAACAGGTGTGTAGCTCACCAGATCATCTCAGAAGAGATCTACCTGCTGCATTCAGCCTGATATCATTGTATGTGTCTTCTAGGGCCTGGACGTCCTGGAGATCATGAGGAACATTCACGTCTTTGTCTCGCGCTACCTCTACAATCTCAACAACCAGGCAGGACTTGACTTCTGACATTATTATTGGTCCACAAATGTAGTACTTCACTTGATGTGGTTCACTCTATTGTGTGTAGATCTTCATTGAGAGGACCAGCAACAACAAGCACTTAAACACCATTAACATCCGCCACATTGCCAACTCCATTCGCACTCATGGAACCGGTATCATGAGCACAACGGTATGTACAGATCCTGCCAGGACGGTCCCAGCTAACAAAAATACAAACGTTTGCTAACATTCCCATTAAAGGGACAGTTTTCAAAAATTTAAATTGTCATCATTTACTCGCCCTCATGTCGTTCCAAACCTGTAAAAGTTTCTCTTATGTTGAACACAAAAGAAGATATTTTGAAGAATGCTGGTAATCGAACAGTTGTTGGTCCCCATTGACTTCCATTGTATTTCTTACCCTACTGTGGAAGTCAATGGGGACCAAAAACAAAATATCTTCTTTTGTGTTCAACATAAGAGAAACTTTTACAGGTTTGGAACAACATGAGGGTGAGTAAATGATGACAACATTTTAATTTGGGGGTGAACTGTCTCTTTAAGTTATGAAGTTATCTTTGAATGTTGTCTGAATATTCAAAATATTAAAAATTTGTTTTTTGTTATATGAACCAAAACATTATGGAGAAAACATTAAGGGAATGTTCAATTTGAATGATAAAACATAATAATGATAATTAAATAATAAATAATTAGTAGTAATAATAAAAACAACAGTGACAACAATATTAAATGATAAATTCATTAATATAATAAATAATAAAATTAATTATAAATTATGATAATAATAATAATACAAAAACAAATATGATAATTAAAACACACCAATAATAATTATATTAATAATATTCTTTGACATTCAAAACATTTTTTTTTTTTTTTAAATAAAAATAACTGTTTTGTTTTTTGGATGTTTAAATATTGGCGAAAACATTTGGGGTAACTTTCCATTTTAATAATGGTAAACAAAAATATAAATAATAATTAAAACATACCAATAATAATGATAATATAACAAAAGTCATAGATAATTCTTGATTACTACTACTACTAATAATAATAATGGCAACAATAAAAAGTTAGTAGTCATAACGCGTTATTTGTAATAATTATAATTAATAGTTGTAGTAATAGTATAGTAGATATAACTAATAGTTACTGTTAAATGTATTATTAATAATAAAAATAACAGTCAGCAACTATAATAACAATATAAAAATAGTGATTGTAAAACAGTAATAGTATAGTAGTTAAAATATACTACCACTAATACTACTAATACATCTCTGAACATTCAAAATATCATTTTTTTTGTTTTGTCTTATTTGAAAGTTTGAAAAAACATAAAGAGAACATTCTATTTGATAATTTTGTAGACGTTATGAGAATGTTACTTTTTAATGTTCTCTGAACCATCTGAAACTATTAAATACTTAGACGAATGTCCCACCAAAATGTTTCAGAAAAACATTCCATTAATAATGTATAATGCTTTGAGAATGTTATTAAAGACTAGGAAACGTTGAACAAATGTTATTATCTTTACTGGAAGAATGTTTGAGAAAACGTTTCCTGTTTGCTGCATCTGTATTATGTGACCAGTAACATCTTATCAAGTGTCTCTCTGCAGGTGAACTTCACGTATCAGTTCCTCCGCAAGAAGTTCTACATTTTCAGTCAGTTCATGTACGACGAGCACATCAAATCCAGACTCATCAAAGACATCCGCTTCTTCAGGGAAACCAAGGATCAGACCGACCAGAAGGTGCGCTGGTCTCCATTCACACGGGTTATGTAATGAAGCAATGTCGTTTTCTGAAGACGTGATCTTCTGTTGGTTTCTGCTGTATGTAGTACCCCTTCGAGCGAGCAGAGAAGTTCAACCGTGGCATCAGGAAGTTGGGTCTTACTCCGGATGGTCAGAGCTACCTGGATCAGTTCAGACAGCTCATCAGTCAGATCGGTAAACTTTGTCAATAGGTTTTTAGATGCATCTGGGAACTCTTTCCTTTTGTAATGTTCTCAACTTCATAATGTGCATGCTGGGATGCTTACGGCTGTATGATTTGCCTGGTGTCGAAATGCAAAGGTCTTCACAACAAAGCAGCAAATTTAAAATTTAAAAATATTATATATAGTTGTATTTAAGAATTTAATTAATGTTAACGTTTTTTTCTCTCCTTCTCTTGCCATTCTTTTTCTTTCTCGCAGGCAATGCGATGGGTTATGTGCGCATGATTCGGTCCGGAGGATTGCATTGCTGCAGCAGCGCTATCAGGTTAAGCACATCTATTATTACATATTACGATTATTTGACTGAGACATTCGGATCGTGGTAAAACTGGTAATACTAGATAAATGATAATAGTCTTCCCACACAACACTTAGAGCTTAATGAGATGCATATGGTATGAACCGAACAAGCGAGATATTAGCAAGCTACTGACCTTCAAGCATGTCGCAGGTTTGTTCCTGATCTAGAGGACATCGTTAACTTTGAGGAGCTTGTGAAAGAGGAAGGCCTTTCTGAAGAGACGCAGAAAGCCGCCAGGTACTGTACTTCATAATGTCAGTCAATCAGCATCTTTGCTGTCAGCCAGGGAATTAATAATAATAATAATGTGAATAAATAAAACAACAATTATAAATACTATAATAATAATAATGTGAATAAATAAAACAACACTAAATACTGCAAATACTATTATAATAATGTGAATAAATAAATAAAACAACTATAAATACTATAATAATAATAATGTGAATAGATAAAACAACACTAAATACTGCAAATACTATTATAATAATGTGAATAAATAAATAAAACAACTATAAATACTATAATAATAATGTGAATAGATAAAACAACAATAAATACTGCAAATACTATAATAATAATGTGAATAGATAAATAAAACAACTATAAATACTATAATAATAATAATGTGAATAGATAAAACAACAATAAATACTGCAAATACTATTATAATAATGTGAATAGATAAATAAAACAACTATAAATACTATAATAATAATCTGAATAGATAAAACAACAATAAATACTGCAAATACTATAATAATAATAATGTGAATATATATATATATATAAAACAACTATAAATACTATAATAATAATGTGAATAGATAAAACAACAATAAATACTGCAAATACTATAATAATAATAATGTGAATATATATATAAAACAACAATTAATAAATACTGCATATACTAAAACAATAATATTGTGAATAAATAAAACTATATTTAATAAATACTGCTAATACTAAAACATAACACTAAAAACAACAATTATAATAAATAACTAGACCAAATAAACATAACCACCACAACAATAATATACACAACATTAAACAATTAGTAATTATTATAGCTAGTTATTGTTATTTATACGAAAGCATTGTTAATAACAATAATTATTATTAAGACATACCAAAATATTAATAATTAGTTATTAATATTAGGTTTATTATTAATAAACAAACATTAGTAGTAATATTAATACATAAATGTTACAAAATGTATGATGATGATTCTATCAATAACAATAATTTGCATTATTATTATAATAAATGGATATTAAATAATTAATTCTAAAATATAATAAGTTATTATTATTGTTGTTGTTAAAACATATACAAATAAAAAATTAACTTAGTAATTATTACTATTAGGTTTAGTATTTATTTGTTTTTATTTAATAAATGAATAGTAAAACAATGGTAATAGTAGTAGTAATATTAATATACATGTTACATAATAAATACAAGAAAATTGATTGATACTTATATTAATAATTTGCATTATTGTTATAATTTATATAATATAAATAACAATAAAATAATTAATTTTAAAATATATTTATAATAATGATCAATATATAATATTATAATTATTGTTATAAAATAAGTATTCAATTATTTATATTTCAGCCAACTGGACTGTGTGCTTAGTGACCTGACCAGTAACTCGGCTGAAGGAACGGAGTACTTCAAGATGCTGGTGGGGGTTTTTGCACCGGAGTTTCGCAGCATCAAGAACATGCACTTGAGGAACTTCTACATGATAGTTCCTCCTCTGGTGGGTCTTCAGAATCAGAAGTCTCTTTCTCTAATTGCAGCATGATCTCTTGCATAACGTTTATCTTTCTTCCTCGCAGACGGTAAATTTCGTGGAGCATTCCATCAGCTGCAAAGAAAAACTAAACAAGAAGAACAAAGTGGGAGCTGCGTTTACAGACGATGGGTTCGCCATGGGTACATGTTTAATACCGTTATGAAGGTGATACACTTTCTTTCCATGGGCTAAATACTCAAGGACCTTTTCTGTGTTTTCCAGGAGTCGCCTACATCCTGAAGCTTCTGGACCAGTATCAGGAGTTTGACTCCCTCCATTGGTTTCAGGCTGTGAGGGAAAAGTATGTGAAGGAAATGAACGCGGTGGTGAAGGAGCAGAACGTTCAGTCCACCAGCCAAGATGAGAAGCTCATGCAGACCATGAACCTGACGCAGAAGAGACTGGACGTATATCTGCAGGTATGGGAGCATCTTTGTGGTCTTCAACAATGATGGCCAATGGCTTTGATTAATCACATCTTCTTTCCATTTGTAGGAGTTTGAGCTGCTCTATTTCTCTCTGAGCAGTGCTCGGATCTTCTTCAGAGCGGATAAAACGGCAGCCGAGGAGACCCAGGAGAAGAAAGACAGAGGTTGGTCAATGGATCCATGATCTCTAGAATATTTTATAGTGACTTTTAGCACCACAAACACTCATTTAATCTCTCTTCTCAGAGGAAGTTGCCAAAATTGGTCCAGGTTCCTCAACGATCGAAGGTTCTCCTGGGGAAAGCAGTGCCAAGTGAAACTACAAACGATCTTAAATGATATAAATCACTTGAACAGCATGGACTCGCTCCAGAGGAGGTTATAAACATTAACCCTCCAGCCACCATACTTCTGTTGGAGTCTGTACAGCTGCTTAAACTCATTTTGGCGCTACGCCACCTGTACTCCTTCAACTGGAACGGACTGCAGATTTGGACCAACGCTTCAGTTTTAGATTCTGATTGTTTTATGTATAAACAACTGTTTTGTCAAGCATTATGCGGTCATGTAAATTCAAGAAATGCGATTAGCAGATGAGTGTCTGTAGGTTTTTTTTTTTCTTAAAGGGATAGTTCACCCAAAAAATGAAAACTCTGTCATTAATTACTCCCTCATGTCGTTCCAAATCCACAAGACCTTCGTTCGTCTTCTGAGCAAATTAAGATATTTTTGATGAAATCCGAGTCTTCTGACCATGTATAGACAGCAACGCGTGATGAACGAAGGGCTTACGGGTTTGGAACGACGTGAGGGAGTACTTAATGACAGAAATGTCATTTTTGGGTGAACTAACTCTTTAATGACCTTTTGATTGTTAGGAACAAATATTTTTAAAGGATAAAACTGGCCTTTACGATACAATTTTTTTTAAGCTAAAGAAAAAAAAATCAAAGACCTAATTATATTTCACCCAACATTGGAAATTATAACCTGTATGACTTATTTAGCTGAACACAAGATATAGGGAAATATGAGAGATGATATATATATATACATTTTACAATGAACCAATAGGGTTATTTTGGACCCCACTGACCATTTTGTCCCACAGACAAATATGGTTCTTCAAAATATATTTGTATGTTGCTCAGAAGGAAAGTTGCACATGTTTTGAATGAAAAGAGGGTGAGTAAACAAAGACTTTCCATTTATGGGTGAACAATGTAAACACCATTTCTTTTTTTTTGTCAAAATCATTCAATGCCATAGTTTTTGATACATGAAATATGTAGAATATAAAATGTAGCACACAACATATATTGTTTTATGCTGCCTAAAATATATCGCAATGTGTCCAACAGTAAAAACACATCAATGGTCCTTGAGCACTGTGATGGATGAAGTTGAATTTCACTTGCCTTAAAGGTGCTGCTGTTACAGTATTCATAGTGATTGCGCACTACACAGCAGTTTCTTCTCGTCAGTGACAGTCCATCTGATTTTCTTGCCTATTCTGACCTTTTGCAAGTAATTATTTGTGTTAACCATTAACCATCTTTATTAAAAGACTTGGAAAAAAAGCACTGCTTCAGGATTAGTCATGCATTACAGGCACACACACACACAACATGCTCGTACCGAACACCCCCTTCCCATACAGACTCCAAACACTGGTTCAGGAAAGCCGTTCTGCTTTATTACAAAGAAAGGGAGCTTTAAAGGTGGTCAGAAAATACAAGACTGGTCTGTTTTTCGTACTATGGGTTTTCCCTTTCCTACGAAATGCTTCTATTCAAATAGCTGCAGCTGAAATGTCTCCACTCCCTTGTTTTTTTCTCAATACAGATGTCCTCGCTCTGGCCTTCCGCGTCGCCTTTATTCGTTTAGTTGAATTGGTCTTTAAGTGCACAGGGTAACAAACGTGATTCCCTGTCTGGCAGCTCAACATACTGTTCACTAATTTTTTTTGTCTTTTGCGGGTTTTTGCTTCTACCACATAATGCCATTTATGTTCACCTCCTAAAAACGAGGTCAAGCATAGGTACTTCCAAAATAGACGCCATGTATATATATATATCATGTATATATACACATTCATACATATCTTTATTCATGTGATGTCAAAAAATTAAAAAAATGTACACGTTTATTACAAAATTGTAACAAAGACTGAAAAGGGTTCGTATTCATTCTGGAACAATGTTTCTCGGTAAGCTCACAACCGCCTGGTCCACGGGTTGTGCCCAACAATGGTCACTGAAACAGTCTGATTGGGATTTATTGACGCTAAGCAGAAAACACCTCACCGGATGAGCAATGCGGGTGGATGGTGCAAAAGAAACGGGAAATGAAAAAACAGGGGGAAAACCAAAAAAACACCTCCTTGATGTTAACGACAGGGTCGCGTGTCCTTCCAGACGACGATGGGAACGCAGTGAGATTTCCCACATTGAAAAAAAAGCAGAAAACAATTTTTGTGTTCTTTTATTACTAAATAGTGCAACAATGAACATTGCATTTTCTTTTGCCCCTGTGTATTCACATGTATTGGATTTGTCTTTGTGTCTGTCCGGTTTGTTAGCGCAGCGCACTTCGGAAAACAAAGCGCAAACTGCGTTTTTCTCTTGAATACAAATGGATGTGTTTTGTGTGCTGTACTGCAACTTCAAAGACTCCAGGCAAACACCAAAAGGGGCTTTCCATCAGCGGAGTAAACAAAACATTGACCCTGCTCGAAATGAAATGGAGGGAGAAGAAGAAAAAAAACATAAGAGGGGAATTTAAAAACAGAATGAAAATATATAGAAGTTTTGTGTTCGGGCAGCACATAATTTGTAAGGCAGGGCCCCTCCCCCCAGTTCTCAATGTGGAGACCCCCGCCACTCCCCTCCCCCTCCCGCAGTCCTAGTCCAGAAGTTGAGGAATAAAACCAGGTTTTTTGTGGTCAGGCAGGTCGGCTGGCTGTCTGTTGCCGATCGCTCTGAGAGCTCACGGGCGCTGACGGACTCAGCTTCAGAAGGCCTGCTGGGCCGGATTGTAATTGAAGGTGGTTGGCACGTGAGGCCGCTCTTCTAGCTTGTCGTATTCCAGGTGAAACTCCTGAGAGAGCAGAGAAAAGCACAACGCTGATGTTCACTTACACCTACATGTATACAACATACACTTCACTTGAACATTTAGTATAGTGATGACATGATATATTTACATTATCAGCATCAGTATGTAAGTGTGAATGATTTGTCAATTAAGTACTTCTAGGTGCAGGTTATCAGTTCTTAAATACTTTCTAATAAATAGAGCGATTCAGAAATTGTCACACTGCATCCCTCATTTTTTGTTGTGAACATTTGGGAAAGACAAAATATGGTACTTATATACACAGCCATTCAGAGGGTCTTTGTCAGACATACAAATGTGCAATTAAATAAGCAAATATTTATTAACGAATGTTTATTTAAAAAAACAAAAATTAATTAGAATTGTATTATACATGTGTGTGTATATATATATATATATATATATATATATATATATATAGCTATATAGCTATTAAAAATAAACATTTTCTGTATATATAATTTAAATATTTATATTTGTGATGTGAAAATTAGCGATTAATTAGGCGATACATTTTTTCAGTTTAACGCAATCCTGAATCCTTACCCATCTTCAAGAAACAGCTAAAAACATCTCTTCCATCTTTATTTGACCCTCTAACTCTTGCACTCTCTATTCTAAGTTTATTTTATCTAATCCGTTTTTTATAAATAAAAAAAAGACATTTGACCCTCTATCAATTGCATATTTATTCTCTAACTGCTAGCTTTTCTTGTAAACTAACACTAAGTTTCATTTTTCTATATTTTACATACTAGTTTTCTTAAAAAAAACCTTCCTACGTGTACTGCGTTATAACCAGGACTTGTAATAGCACTTGCATGTTGTTGCTCTTTTGTTGGTTTTGATTGCTTCTATAATTTCCTCATTTGTAAGTAGCTTTGGATAAAAGCATCTGCTAAATCACTAAATAAATAAATGCGTACAAATTATTTAATGCCGTTAATGCAGGGGCGGGGCTAGGATTGTCCACCTTTGATTGGCCAACGTCTCTTTTTTTCTTGACAAGGAGTGCATTTATTCAGTCGCAGAATGTCTTTACAACCACATCAAACTGGAGACGTTTCAAACGCACGTCACTCTCTTCCACTTCACTTCAGTACCAGGCGCGAGAGAAACGAGCATAGAAATTGTCCTGTGCTCGTAGCACGCTCAAAAGCCCCAGCGCACGCTGCAGCCTGTATCATTTAATATCAACGCACGAAATAAACTACAAGCATGCATTATCATAAAGGTGATTAAAGCTGTCTCAAAACTATGCATGCATGTAATACAGGTGCATCTCAAATTTGAATTTCTATATTTCAGTAATTCAACTCAAATTGTGAAACTCGTGTATTGAATAAATTAAATGCACACAGACTGAAGTAGTTTAAGTCTTTGGTTCTTTTAATTGTGATGATTTTGGCTCACATTTAACAAAAACCCACCAATTCACTCTCAACAAATTTTCTTTTTCAAACACCATTTTCTCTACTCCAGGTCCAAAAGAAATTTAAAGAATGTACAAAGTGAAAACAGTAAAAAATTGTGAGATCTATTTCAATTTCTTATTTTCAAAAGATAAATTCTGTCATGGAGGTTTACAGAGCAGAGGTCACTTTTTTTTTATTCCAATGGGAGAGATGGACTTTTGTTTGTTTTTTGTTTATTATTATTTTGTGCTGTATTGTTGGTTACGGTGTTATTTCTGTTTCAAAACCAGCAATAAATAACCCTTTAATATCTAAAGAGTGGTCATGTGATTTTATACATTAGTAATGTTGTGAAATAAATAAATGCATGATAATCGTAAAACCGTGATTATTCCTCAGACAATAACCGTACCAACAAAATCTATCATCGTTGCATCCCTATTCAGCATTACAGTTTAATTGAGAGTAGGGCTGCAACAACTAATCGATAAAATCGATTATTAAAATCATCGACAACGATTCTCATTATCGATTAGTCGGGTCTGCCCACAGTGCACGTCCAACTTCAGCCGTTTGCTCAAATTACATACATGAATAATGCATTTCTATCGACAAATGCATCTAAAAATAGTGGAGGAAACAGAATGAGAATCCGCGGGAGAAGTATGTGATCCAAGCTGCCCACATCATGATAATTCTTTATTTTGAGCTTTAAGTTACTGCATTAGTGTAAAGGCTTGCCCTGTCAGGCGCTGTGACACATGCGTGTGCGTCCTCAGCGCAAACAACGTTCAGTTTACGGTCGTATCCTTATATATAAATGTCACATTCACGCATGCATTTCCATTTTTGCATAAAGGTCCATCCTGACAGCCTGTTAAGTTTAAAATACCGAATGTTTACCGGCGCGTGCGTCAGACAGACGGAACACAGAGAGCGGGGTTAAGTTGGTTTTGTTTTTGATATTCAGCAATAAACGGCAATAACTCCAAATCGACTTGCCCCAATTTTTTTTGCTAATTTGCTGTTACAACCTATCCGTTTCAACAAACACAGTTTAACAAGTTGTGTTTATATCCACGGACTCTTACCAGAAAAACAATGTCTAAAGAAATAGAAATCAAAGTTTAGCACAACTCACCAGAACTAAGCATGAGCCATGTTGAGCTCGACTTGTTTCTGCAACTTGCTCAGGTTGTTATTCTTTTAATAATTTGTTGTAAAAAGAATGTGTTACAAACGATGACAAAGACTGTTCCATAATTCCTAATAAACTCAGAAGATATCGAAAAACAATTAACCGCCAAACCGCGATATTTGTTGCTGCTTCACTGTGGTAAGAAAGAATCCAATACCGTCACAGCCCTAGTATTCTGCATATCTTTGTTGTAACGAGTGGTTATTTGAGTTACTGTTGCCATTCTATCATCTCTAACCAATCTGACCATTCTCCTCTGACCTCTGACACCAACAAGGTTTTTTGTCCACACAACTGCTGATCACTGGATATTTTCTCTTTTTCGGACCATTCTCTGTAAACCCTAGAGATGGTTATGCGTGAAAATCCCAGTAGATCAGCAGTTTTTGAAATACACCAACAAACATTCCACGTTCAAAGTCACTTAAATCCCCTTTCTTCCCCATTCTGATGCTCGGTTTGAACTTCAGGAAGTCGTCTTCACCACATCTAAATGCATTGAGTTGCTGCCATGTGATTGGCTGATTAGCAATTTGTGTTACCAAGTAATTGAACAGGTGTACCTAATAAAGTGGCCGGTGAGTGAGTGAGTGTATATATATTTATGGCTGGGCGATAATTCGATTAACGATAATTAAATCGCAAAATAATTTTTCGATAAAACAATATGAAGAGTTCGATAAATGGCCTATTTTTTCCCCGTTTATAATGAAATTATTAAATGAGTCTCAATTAAAGCAGTAGATAAGTAACAGTTATGTTTCAGCGTGTCGTTATTAATTTAAATGTATTAAATGAAAATTATTAATTTTATAAAATGTTTTTGAAGCCACTTAGCAAACTTTCGTAAAAAATTTAATAACTGAAAAAGTATACTTTTACATTAAAACGCCGCTTCTGTTATTGTCCAAACATTCAAAACACGCACACAAGATGAAATGCACTTAATTATTTTGTTGCGTGAATAAAAGAAACACTTATTAAAAATAAGTGTGTTTTAATACACAAATTAAAATAAACCAAAACTGCGGGGAAATGCGGTCTAATAAACCGCCTTTCAATATTCACAGGATTTTAGAATTTGGTTTTAGAAACACTAGCTTAGACAAACTATTGCTTAGCCTATTCCACAGATTCTGGAACTAGCAAATTACCATCGGACATTTTGGGCTGAGCGAACGGCGCTGAGCATATTGAGCGAACGGAGAGCAATCTTCAGAAAGACGCTCTCGCTCTGAAGTAAATATGATCGCTCCACTCACATGCTCTGGTTCAAACTGCCGTGCGGCACGAGTTCACTAGAGCAGATGCGTTTCCTCGGTCACGTGAACACTAAGCAGCGCTGTGAGATCCAGTCAGTGTGTTCGACTTTAAGTGGCGCTGCATAGAATGGTCAGTGTATGAAATCAAAGTACAACGAAGGCCATTCGAAAGCATAGGAACCATCTGCTCTCTTATCGCTCTCTCATACACTGACCATTCTGCGCAGTGCCGCTTAAAGTCGAATGCGCCTAATGTGAAACGCTTGAATTCAGCGAAGAACACAAGCCGAACATCCTGTGTGCAACGAGACAGTCAAAAGGATTTTTAATCTGTACATCACCATTATTTACCTTGGATTTACTGTAGTAACACTCACTGCACCATGGTATTGTGGCAGAAAATGTGAGATATTTTCCCAACTTTTTCACGACATTCTAAATTATTGAGATGCCCCTGTAGACTAGAATATTGTAGACTAGAATATTAAAATATAATTGTCAATTTATAGTTTGTATAATTTTAGATAAGATATACTAATCTTTTAATATTTTACAAATTAAGTTGAGACAGATTTTGTGTATGTTGTGTGCTATTATATTGTATTGTGTTTAAGCATTAAATCAACCATCTTGCTCTATAGATAGTGTATAATATTGTAGAGATTATCATATTTAAAAATTCACAATGGTCACCACTATTACTAGTATGTAATTCTGCTGCTCCAGGATACTGACATTGGTTTGAGATACTGACATCAGAAAAAAAAAACACAATGCAGACGGCAAGTTTGTGATCAACACTTGTCTCCTCTGGTGACGTAGCAGCCCGCTAGCAATGATGTATGATGACGTAACAGTAACCAAGTGGCGTCTCATTTCATAGGAGTATGTTTTCACCCCTAACGCTTACCACTCAGTTTCGAGGGACAAGGGCTAGGGGTAAGACGAAGGGGTAAGACAGAGAAATGGGATTCACCCTTAATCAGTCAAGTGAGTGACTATCAGCAAGAGTCTGTAGCTCTAGAAAAGAAAAAGATGGAGGAAGTATATTTACCTTAGCGACTTTCCTCCAGTTATGACAATCAAAGAAGTAGTATGTTCCTCTCTCGTAGGTGTTGGTCTTTAGCGTCGGCTCCATGCCAGGTGCTCTTGTGATCCAAACCCTTTCCTCTTTATGGTACCGCCAGTCCCGGTTGAAGCTGCAAACAACAAAACGTTCCATTTAAGCTCTCAACTTCCACCCGTGGTTGGTTATCAGCAAAGAGTCCTAGAATGATTTAATCAGCAGGACGTACAGCTCAACAGCAGCGAGGAGTTGTAAGAGGTCTCCTCCGTTCATGTAGTAGAGGTAAAACAGCAGGTCTTCACCGTATCGTCCCAGTTTTATTGCAGCCAGCTGTACAGAGCACATTATGAGGTTAGCAGCATCCACATATTACAATTTCAATTCGGTTTTACTGAAGTGTTTATCACCTCACCTTGTCCCTTATGTGAATGTTGGTTAAGTACTCTGAAGGAACATGGAAGTCTAAAAAAAAACACTTGCATTTATTACTGAAGAGCCTAAATGAATTGGTCATCTCTACAGGTCAAGTCAAATGAACCCGTACCAATGTCTTGTGGTCGACATGGAGCTGAAGCCCAGGGAGATGCAAACTTAGGATACAGATTCCTACAAACCGAAATAAAATTAATGTGTGTACTAAAAGAGAACATTGACAAGAAATCAATATCTGGCACAAGAAAGTATCTTACTCCGGAGAGTTGAGGTTGAGTCCTAGCGTTGTTAGGTCGCTTCCTAAAGCCAGGTGAACCATGCCAGGGTCCGTTTCAGCTGCCCGGATGAACGTCAGGAGTCCAATCATCCCAAACTGATCTGTCACCATTCCTAAGGGAATGTTTGTTACCTTGCCTATAAAAGATGTGAATAAATGACAAGTTTGATTGAGAGTGTCCACTGGACGGGGTTAGTACATCTTTTGATAAATTAATTTCCATGAGTTTTCCAGCGATGCAGGTTTTTTATTTTAAATTCTATTTGTGCATAGAGCAAATACTAGTGAGGGTAATTATAGTTAACTAAGGGTGCTTTCACACTAGCACTTTTGGTGTGCACCCGAGTTCGATTGACATCAGTGTTTGGATGATGTTGAACGCTGCCTTCCAAACTCGGGTGCGTACCCGCAAACCGTACCAGAGTCTGCTTAAAAAGGGTGGTCTGGGGTACGGTTCAAGTGAACTCCGATAAAGTTCGCTGCTGATGAGAACGCAATCGTGCCAAATCATGAAGTGAACCTCTATTAATGACGTATTATTTGATAAAAATGTGTGTTTGTGTGTGTTTCACTCACTTTCCTGACAAGCGTGACTGACTCACTTCAAGCAGAGAGCTGTATGTGTCATTTCTGTTCGTCTTTAGCGTTCTTTAGAGCATTAGCAGTACATTCATAAGACAGACTCAAGTGCCGTTGTGCACCGAAGCTTTGGAAACAAAACCAATGGTTCAAATACAAATATATAAAAATGAAGAGAGCAACTATGCATTTTGCTGCCTTCTCCTGCGCTGTTGTTACTAAGCAACGGGGTAAACAGCTGCTGGCTTGATGACGCAAACGAACCGCGGTTCAGACCCGAATAAAAGAATATGAACACAGACCAGCAGGGGCAGGGGGGGAACAATCAAACTTGGGTTCGGACCAGGCAAGCGAACCAAGTGTGAAAGCACCGTTAAACCATAAAACTGTTTTTGTTACTTGAAATTATTATTTTTTTAACTTATTTTTTTTCATCTTGATGTACTAAGATAACTAAAATTGAAATAAAACGAAAACCATGTAGACATAAACTATTAAAAATAACAAAAACCCTAATACTTAGGGTAAAAATATATCATCAAAACATAATAAAAAATTTAAAAAAACACCCCAATCATATACAAAATTATTTTATATCAATTTAAATATTTTTATTTTTTATATTTTATATTATGACAAATTTTGTAAATATTTGTATTTATAATAAACATGTTTATTATTTAAACATAACTTAAGATGTTAATGACTCCCGTTACTTTTCATGGGCTTGAAACTATTATTATTATATATTTTTAAACACACCCTGAACTGGGAACCCTGCCTGTTGCATTGAAGCCTTCTAAAACAGATTCTTGAAGAAAAAACTTGCACATGATTTGTTTTATTCAACAGTCATGTTTAAGCTCAGGACAGTTTGAGATACAGTGGTGCATGTTGCTAGAGAGCCTCACCATCAGGCAACACCTGGATCCCCTTCTTTTGCTGGTTGTTATTCTGTGCTGATGATGTCTTGTCACCGGGAAACTTGGGTCCATCTGCACTTGAGCTGCCTTTTCCTGAAGAGTTCAAGCTCTGTGGAGACAGCAGAGGCCACAACAATCAGATAAAGCTCAAGCAATCACAGTCACAGCACTGGTCGGCATCGCTTAAATTTTAATAGCCACGCATTCTTACCCATCCTGCAAAACAATGACATGTTATTTATGCAATCTCTCTCTGAAGCTTATGAAAGATCAAACTCAGGCAATACTGACTGATTTGCTTTCATCCGTGCTTAATGTCGGGTCCTTGTAGTTGGGCCCGGGCAGGGCTGGGAAGTCTTCGTTGTGAATGGAAAAGTCCTGCGACTGTTCATTCGATGGCTTTGTGACCATTCCAACTATGGAGAGATACATTTTAATAAAGCTTTGAGGGTTAATGTGAGGAAATCAAAATAAACCCCTGACCTCGTCATGCATTCACAACACATCACCATTGAAGGAGAAGCGTGCTTAGTCATAAATACTAAGAGGGTTTCGTTTTCAGCGAAGTAATGCGAGTGTGTAAAATGAACTCATACCATAGGGTGCCCTTCCAGCCAGCGGATTTTGCAACGGTGTTGGGTTGCCGTTTCCCTCCCTCCGACTTCTGTCTGCAAGTGCTGGGAATTCTGAGAGGTCTATTCCTGTCACATTTTCACTCCCATCTGCCAGACAGCAGAAAAAATATGAGAATGAGCTATTTTCTTTCCAGAGCACAATTTAAGCGTCACGGTTCCTGACGTGGTGTATCATCACGAAGCACGCTCCATACAGCACTCACCTGTCCCGTTGAAGATGTTATTGGATAAGGAGTTCATGCCAAACCCCTGGCTCCGGCCCATTCCAAATCCTGACATACTACAATGACACACATGAGGATTTGACCCTTTTGTTAAGGTCAGTCTTAATCAGTCTTGATTGGCCTTATCTTGGCCTAAGGTGAAAGTTAATTAAAATACACATATATATGTATTTAAGATTAGGAGAAGCCACTTTTTAAAATCATCTTTAATTTCGGCAATAAACAGAAGTCTATTGATGACAGCAGATTTGAACAAGCTTTCAATGTGCATGTATGTAACCATATGTTGCCAGAAAAAAAGCCTTACAAAATATAACTTAAAAAATATTACGTATTTTGAAATGCATTCAAACTGAAAAAAAAAATATTAAAAATCTGCCACTACAGGTTTATATCTTGCCTGATAAAATAAAATATCTTTATTTTTAATCATATACATGCATTATAATGCTTTGCAAAAATACACATTTGGTTTTCTATGACATTTGTTGCGGACACAGAATGACTTGTGATAGTCTTGGTTGTATCATAATGGGCTGAACATTCAAACCAATCAGTATGTATTTATTTTGTAATTGTTTTATTTTTTACTTAGAGTTTCCTGTATAATAATAATAATAAGGGATGCCACAACTCTCAATATAATGAGCTTTTTGATTCAACATCCACGGTTCAATACGCGCTTGTGAATTGAGGCTTTAAGAGAACACAGATAAACTATACATTGTCTTCATATCTCATCATTCAAAATGTTTCAATTTTATTTTTATTTAGTTACAGTGGCTATGTTCACATGCACACATTATTTGTGGTTCAATCGGACTGAATTCATTCAGATTTGTGAATCTAAATGTAATGTTTACATAAATACTAAATAAAGTGATTGGTTGATGTATGCGTTTATGTCACTTAAAATCTGATTTTTTTTTTTTTAACATGCACACTGCACAAAAATAGTTTCCCATTGTTTGCACATAACCACTCTCCTACACTGTTTCTTTCGTGGTTTTAAACAGCAGAATTAATATTTATCCATTTCTCAAACAGATTGATTAAGGTGTTCACATGAAGGCTTTACAGTCTGATTGAGCCGTCGAACCGAATACAAACGGATTATTTGGTTGCATGTAAACGTAGCCACTGATGGTTGAAGGCCTTTGTCCATATTAAGGATTGAATTATTGGAGCATCATAAGTTCTATTATTTCGTTTCTGTGCGAGGAGGCCCTCCGGCTTCCAGTATGAATGAAACAGACATTACATGTGTTTATAGCACTCAATAATGGCCAATCCAACCTATAGGGCAAAATAATACTTCTCTCAAAATAAATTTTAAGTAGACATATGACAATACATGTTCCTTTTTAAAAGAAATTGTTTTAAAGGTGACATGAAAATCTAACTTTTTCTGTGTGCTATAATCGGGTCCCCGGTGCATCTACCAACCCAGAAAACATGAAAAAGCACAACTAAGTATTTGTTTTGGTAAGCCTTTTTCTGCATTCCTCTGAAAAAATGAGCATGTCAGATTTCTCTCCCTCCGTGACGAGGTAAGGGGATCTTATTGGAATATTACGCCCCTTAATCTGCACGTTCTTCCATGGCACCGTCATTGTGTTTTCAATGTGTACCAGTTGTAACGCCATGGCGAAAGCTCAAGCTGAGCATGTTAACTGTCTTTGGCTGATGAGCACAGAACACTATTAAGAGTCCCAGCATCAGAAGAGACAAGAAAGCAGTGGATTTATTGATTTATTTACTGTATGTTATGCTGCTGCCACGCAGATCTAATACAAACGTGATTTTATTCCAAGCTGTTTACTTTCACAGACATAACCAACTGTTTTTGTAACTCACGTGTGTTTTTAACATAAACTTGTGTGTATTTGACAGTTTAAGCATAAGAAAACTTAGTTTATTACTTGCATACCATGTGACAGCAGCTTTCTGTGCGCGTGCTTCAGACGTGTGCGCTCAGAAAACCGTATATAAGAAGTTTAAACCAAAATGGTTTAAAATGCATGATTTCAGCATGACAGACATGATAATCAAAACCAAACAACTGTTTTTAGCAAGAGTGTCTGAGGACCGAGCTGTAAAGGCACAGTACTATTCTGGAAAAAGGGGCGGAGAGCAGCAGCTCGTTTGCATTTAAAGAGACATGCACAAAAACAGTGTGTTTCTGCTTCCATGCAATATAGGCATTTTCAAAATTATATAAGAAATGATCTGTGGGGTATTTTGAGCAGACACATTCTGGGGACACCTGAGACTTATATTACATATTGTAAAAAGTGTCTAAAGTGTCTTTAAATCACAAAAAACTCTGATGTGCCAGGCCGAAACGAACTGAAAAGTTATGAAAAGTGTTATGTATTGAACCGTGGGCTAACTGTATTGTTGCATCCCTAATCATAATAGCACAATTTTCTGCAAATAAAATTTATTTTAATATTAGATTTGAAAATATACAATATAATTGTAATAATTATTATACTACAGGTGCCCTCAATCCTTACTGTTGAGCCAAAACATCTATTATTGTGTAAAATGATAGCACATTACATTACAATTCACGACTTTAGAAGTCACTTTATAATTTTTTTCATTCCCACATCACGGAGCACAATCTGACCACTGTCCTGGCACTGGTAATTCTGTAAAGGTCATTACTTTTCAAATAAACCTGTTCAATTGACAGTCCTAAAAAGCCTTACCAAAGCTAGTAGTTTGCTATCACAATCTCTCGTGTAGTCATTCTTACCTGTTGATGGTGAATGGCTGGCGTGCTGGCTGCTGCTTGGGCATGCAGATAATGCTGGGAGAGCTGCGGTTAGGGCTACCCAAGCCAGAGCTGCCCATGCTGTTGGTCCTGCCGCTCATGCCCATGCCCTGCCCTACCTGCGAACTCATCATGTTCCTGGTGTTCATAGGCAGGATGCCCCTGCGGAAACACCAGCAAGGTCGGGATTTAACATACCACATCATAAATCAACATCAATCAAGCAGAGGAGATGGCGTACCTGTTCGGCGAAGGTGGTGTGTGGAGGGACATTGTTGAGACGCCTGTTGTTGGGGTGCTATGGCTCGGTAACTGAGTGCCTTGTGTTAAACTACGGTTCAATTGAGGGTTGTTGTTGCTCAAGCCCCTTATTGAGAAACCTAGTGCACCTACAAAATAAGCCGGGAAAGAATCACTGATCAATTGGTGCTCAGAATCAGAGCACACGGTGTTTCTATTAGCATCACAACGATTTTTCAGTACTATAAGCCATACTGAAGACTTGTAACTCACTTTGCGGACCATACAAACTCGCACCAAGCTGTGACAATTGACCTGACGATGACGGCGAAGGAGATGGCACCATCTGAAAACCGAGAGAAGTTAGAACATCTCATTTGAATGTGCATGTTTTTACCATTACTTGCCAACACAGAAATTAGAAACATATGTTTACATATACATATTTTCATACACACTACAGTTCAAACGTTTGTGGATGGTAAGAGCTTTTCATGTTTTTGAAAGAAGTCTTTTATGCTCATTATGCTTTTATGTCTGCATTTATTTGATGAAAAATACAGTACTATTATTAAAGATTTTTTATTTGAATATATATTAAAATGTTATTTTTTCAGAGATGGCAAAGCAAATTTTTCTTCAGTGTCACATGATCCTTCAGAAATCAAATAGGCTGAGTTGCTGCTCAAGAAGCATTTCTTGTTTTTATAAACCTTGAAAACAGTTGTACTGCTTAATATTTTCATAGAAACTGTGATACATTTTTTTCAGGATTATTTCATAGAAAGTTTAAAAGAACAGCATTTATTTGAAATAATCTTCTATAACCTTATAAAGGTCTTTACTGAACGTTTGGATCAATTTAATGCATTCTTGCTGAATACAAATATGAAAATCTTTTGATCAGTAGTGTATTTTTCTTACACATTTCTCTCAATTTCATTTACTGACAAATGAGAGACGCTTTTTTGAGCTAATGCAACACATTGAAGAACAAATGGCATACATTGGATGTGTATTTGCTTCATCTGTGTATTTTATCACTGTAATGCTGCAATTTAGAATGACAGGAAATGCAGTTCAGTTTAGAGGTCTGGGCGGGACTGGTTTTTAAGTCCCGTTCCCGCAAGGTTATATCCCGCACCCGCTATATATTCACTGTTTGTTTACCCGCTGTCCGCTTAGAATAATTTTCTTCCCGACCCGACCGTTCTCGCTAAATATAGATGTAATTTCAGAATCTCACATTTAAATTTCCTCTACTGAAAGAAAGCTAACAAATAAAAGTGCAGTCTGCACAAAATTGTATTTATTTGAATCGTCTTGTCAAGGGTCTTGAATCTATTGACAGCAAAATGTTTAACGAATTTTGTGTCTTAAGACAAAATTATGAGTAACGATTATGAGCATAACGATGCTCAGAGCAGGCTGTACCGGTGGTGAATATACGGCCCTCAGACAGAACCGGCACGGTGTCGATGAGTGACAGAGCAGAATAAGGATGGAGCAAAGTGTGGATGCGCTGTCCTTCAAGAACGTTCAACTCGGTTTTGTCTATATTTTGCTTAGCCTTTAAATGACAGATGTCGAATTTATTTTTCTCTGAGACACTTTTACTGTGTTAACAGCAAGAACGAATTTTGTATTTTGACAAGAAGAATAAAATAGCTAACTTAGTTTTTTTTTCTCTCTGCAACACTTTTTCCTATTATGTTGTAAATGTTAAATGAATTGTATCCTGACAAGACGAATAGAAATAAGGAATACAATTTCGTACAACATTTTTATTTTCTCTGAGACACTTTTTTTCCTACTGTGTTTGCAGCAACATTTTAAACAAATTTTGTGTCTTAAGACACTGCATTTATTTGATCTAAAATACATCAAAAGCATAAATATTGTGAATTTTTGACCATTTAAAATAACTGCTTTCTATTTGAATACATTTTCAAATGTAATTTATTTCTGTTTTTTCAAAGCAGAATTTTTGCATCATTACTCCAGTCACATGCTCCTTCAGAAATCATTCTAATATTCTGATTTGCGGCTCAAAAAACATTTAATATTATTATGATGTTGAAAACAGCTGAGTATAATTTTTTCAAGTTTCGTTGATGAATAGAATGTTCAAGAACAGCATTTATCTGAAATATAAATATTTTGAAACATTTTAAATGTCTTTAACATCATTTTATCATTTACTTTTTATCTATTTAAAGCATCCTTGCTAAATAAAATGACTAATGTCTATAATCCCCGCCCCCTAAAAAAACTCAACGGTTTTAAATATTGATAATTATAATAACAAATGCTTCTTGAACAGCAAATTAGAATGATTTCTGAAGGATCATGTGAAACTGAAGACTGGAGTAATGGTGCTGAAAATGTAGCTTTGATCACAGAAATAAATTAAATTTTAAAATATATTCAAATTAGAGATGCGCGGATGAGTTCAAGCATTACCCGAATCCACTGCTTTAAATAAATTATCCGCCCGCACCTATATTTTTCTCTGATTTAGATAACCGACCCGACCCGATCATCACATTACAATGATTCTAATTAGACCATTTCTTAGTTTTTCATGATGATATGATGAATGGATGGTTCATTTTTAACAGCAGATTCAGTGATGTGAGAACCGATCTGCGCATAACGTCTGCCGCGCATTACGGCTCCGACGCGGCCACCGGAGCTGATCATGGTCGCTCTAGTCAAGTCAATGCTTGTTTTTATACCCATGATTTTGGCTTTTTTTATTAAAACAAAATTTCTTTTATTTAGCCAGATAGCCTACACTTTCCTAATAGCATAAACACACGCTTTACTCCATTCGAACTTTATCTGGAATGCCACTGTATCTGTCACTGCAACACAAAAAATGAAATCTGTGTCTGTCTGCCTGCCTGATGAAATAATTAATTTAAAACACGTTCATATTTTAGAGAATATTTGCATCACTAATGATTTCTCTCATCCACCGGCGACTAGGGATGGGTACTGAAACCCGGTATTTAATCGGTCTCGGGGCTAAATTATGAAAGACCGGAGTATCGATAAGCTCTGACGTTAACAGTTCTGCTATCGGTACTGGAGAAATTAAGAAAACACACATACATTTATTATTGCTATATATACACATTATCTTGCAAATTCTATCTCACCAGAGTCGCCTGCTGTTTTTATATAGATTCATATTAAAACATTTGTCTATGATGCATTTTTGCTATTCGCAATTCAGAAGTGAGATCGCGCTCATGCGGAGGAGCTTCAGCGCGCGCAACATGAAAGCGGTTTAACCCTTGTGCATTGTTCAAATTCACTACCCTTTCGTTATGTTCGGGATGAAAACATCCACTAAATTAACTGCTGTAAAAATTGATCTGATAAATATTTTTTTACCATTTTTTTTGCATAAATCTGTTAATCAACCTCAGTCCTGATCAAAACTAAAAAATTAAAAAATCCAGGATTTTACTCTTTAATTGCCAAGTTCATAAGTGATGTCACTGATTTTGGAAAAAAAACACACAAAATTACTTATTTTCAATATAAAAAGTGATTGTGGACTGGAATTTTTTTTACTTTTATCACAGTCTTGGGCATGTCCAAGATTAGGAAAAACATTGGCTTTGATGCATTGTTTTTTGAGCAGCATCAGATTTACATTTTTCTCCCTCATTTACTGTTCGTGGCTGTTTTGCCCCATTGACTTCCATTATAACGACATTTTTTTATTGCAAAAGCCATGACACCATATAATCATGCATTTTTGATTGTTGGTGGTTTTCCCTGTTGGGAAGAGGTCAAATTTGTAATTTTTACAGTTGATCACCAGGTAGCACCATTAACCCTTTAGATAGGCCTGTGCAAACAAAAGCTTAGTTTCTGGCTTGTATATGGAGTCATATGGAGTATAACAGCATATTATAGTATGTGTGTGTGTGAGTGTGTGTGTTTTGTGTGTGAGAGAGAGAGAGTGACCTTTGTGCACTTACCTTGATGCGTCTGAGAAAATCTAAATATGCACCTCAGCTCTCAGAACTACATGGAGTAAACAAAAACAAAGTAAGTGTATTTATGCACCTGCTGCCTTTTGATGGTGAGAAGTATAGATGGCCTATGTGTGAAATGCTTGTCTTTTCTTGATGTAAAGAGCCATGTATAAAGCCAGTTTAAAACCTTAAAATCCTTCAGTGATACACTTTTCAATTTTTTCTGTAAACAATCTACTCTGCATTAGATTTATGAACATAATTTATTATGAACCAAAATGCAACAACAACTTCAAATAAACTGAACAATGGTGCAAGAGTTGAGGATGGATGGAGAACTAAACAATTATTCTAAGTATTTAGTGTGAGAATTGTGTGTGTGTGTGTGTGTGTATGTTCAGTCTTTCCAGCAGGACTTGCAGCATATCACTTGGTGCTCTTTGCAAGTGTGTCCACCACAACAGATGCAAGAGCTGAGTGTTCTTTTTTTTTTGTCCTCTGCACCACTTGCATGTTCCCCTTTTCACTCCTGAGCTGCTGGTGCCTGCTGGTGTCTGTGGATTTGTGTCTAGAGGGACAGCTGCAGGAGACTGAATCTCTCTCACCAGTGCAGTAATGGCACATACCTTGTGTAGAGTTTCGACACTTCCCTTGCAGCGGTTGTAATCTGTGGTTTGTGACAATACATACTGCAGCTCGCTGGAGGGTCAGGCTGCATAATAATTTCTAAAACTTTGGTACAAGTCAAGTCCTTTCTCATGTTGCTTGCTGCTCTTCTCACCATCAAATGACCAGCAGGATGGTATGCAAGGGTTTAAATCCACTTATCTTGTTTTTATTTAGTCTGCACTTCTCACCATCAAAAGGCAGCAGGTGCATAAATACACTTACTTTGTTTTTGTTTACTCCATGTAGTTCTGAGAGCTGAGGTGCATATTTAGATTTTCTCAGACGATCAAGGTAAGTGCACAAAGGTCTTTCTCACACACTCTCTCTCTCTCACACACACACACACACACTATAATATGCTGTTATACTCCATATAACTCCATATAAAAGCTAAAAACTAAGCTTTTTTTTGCACAGGCCTATCTAAAGGGTTAATTGTGCTACTTCATGATCAACAGTAAAATGACAAGTTTTATCTCTTCCCAACAGGAAAACCACCAACAATCAAAATGCATGATTATATGATGTCATGGCTTTGCAATCAAAAATGTCGTTATAATGGAAGTCAATGGGGCAAAACAGTAAATGAGGGAGAAAAAATGTAAATCTGATCCTGCTCAAAAACTAAAAATGCATCAAAGCCAATGTTTTTCCTAATCTTGGACATGCCCAAGACTGTGATAAAAGTAAAAAAAATTCCAGTCCACAATCACTTTTTATATTGAAAATAAGTAATTTTGTGTGGTTTTTTCCCAAAATCAGTGACATCACTTATGAACTTGGCAATTAAAGAGTAAAAATCCTGGATTTTTTTTTTTTTTAGTAGTAGTTTTGAACAGTACAGAGGTTGATTAATAGATTTATGCAAAAAAAATGCAAAAAAATATTTATCCGATACATTTTTATAGAAGTCTAATTTAGTGGCTGTTTTCATCCCGAACATAACGAAAGGGTAGTGAATTTGTCCACGGTGCATCGTTGAGTTTTGAAAAAATTTCAAAGCATTTTCCTAAAATATGTGTTAAAATAAGATTTGTCACCAAAAATCATTCCATTTGCTGAAACACAAAAAAAGTTGTGGCCAAATTAACACTCAACAGCACCCCTTAGTGGACGAAAACGTCCCCAACAGCACATAAGGGTTAATTATGATAGAAGAGAGAACTAAACATTCAAGCATCTGCTTACGCTTTAGGCCTGTGGCTGCGACTGCTAATTGTATTTTTTTATTTCGATTTTGGCTTCTAAGCATTATAGCCGCGTTTCTTCTTCCCTTCACACATTCGTTCCTCCCTAAAACACAAACTTAACGTCAGAATCAGCTCAATCGGTGATTGTTGTAAAATGCCGTCTTTACTGTTGCTAAATTGCGGGACATGTTTGATAAAGAGACGTTGAAAGCACAATCCGCACGAGAGACGCTGTTCCCCAGGCTGAAGTGTGTGTGTGTGTGTGTGTGCGTGCGTGCGTGCGTGCGTGTGTGTAGCGCACCAAAACACTTTGAGCTTCGGGCGCATCCATAGTCGATAAGATACACACAAAATATGTCAAAATGGCCGGCTTGGAGAATATTCACTTAAGCACAGTTTATGTCTTAAGTGGATGAGAACGGTTAGGAGAAAATCTGATGTGTGTCAATATATGGTCTTAAAGTGACAAACTGGCGCTTCATCAATGTTAATCAAAGAACAAAATGAAAGAGAAAATCACTCACAGCTCTTAATCTGAATAACGTTATAGCTTTAATAAGCATCAATCTATCAATACATACAGTGAAAACTATGCAGTGTTCGTTTACATTTTAATACTTTTAGATTTATTTTGTAGCTATTACTTTCCAGAACATTAATGTTAGTGGACCTTCATGAAAAAAGCACTGTTTATTTCTTTTCAGTTGTATATTTGTTTTATTGAATTCTTCAGTTTGTTTTACTTTTTCTTTGTTCATGTTCTTACTGTATCTTATAATATGTATAAAACACTAAAAATGCCTGCACACATGTGCATTTACAAATTGATGCTTTATATTCATTTCATTAAATATTTATTTTACATTTCAGAATATAAAGCAATGTTAATTCAGCTCTTAATTTGTCATATATATATATACATAAAACAAAAAGTACTGATAAGAATACCGTTAAAGTACCGAATCGATAAGCAGTATCGGTAAGAGTAGTAATACCGTTAAAACCTTAACGATACCCATCCCTACCGGCGACCGACCCGCAATTAATTAGAATGTGTTTTTTATTACATGACCCACCCAACCCGCGGATTACCCACGGATACAACCTTCATCCGCGCATCACTTATTCAAATAGAAAGCAGTTATTTTAAATAGTATGAATATTTTACAATATTACTCCTTTGCTGTATTTTGGATCAAATAAATGCAGGCTTGGTGAGCAGAAGAGAATTCTTTAAAACACATAGTTCAAAAACTTTTGACTCGTAGCGTATCGGTTTAAAATATATCAGACCTCCAGTCACCAGAAGGATTTGACACAATGAACATAACTATCAGAATTAACTAGTATCAACATACCTCTTTCTCCGATCGATGCGTGAATATTGACGCCTTGCTGTAGAATATGCTCTCATCATAGTCACTGTCCACCTCCCCAAACTTTCTCATTGCACTGAACATTCCGTTTGTCACCTACAGAAGAGAAGAGACGGTTAAAACCAAGATGTTTCATTCCTGAACCAAAATCATACCAGATGATCTTTCTACACGTCTAGTGGACATATCATTAACTTCTATACAGCACAACTGAGAACTTGTAATAAATAATGAATTACCACTGCAGAACGAGACCCAAGGCTATATGTTGATTTAAGTGCATTCTAAAAAGGTACAAGCTATTTTGTCAACTCACTTTACACCTAAATCATACAATTAGGATTAGTAAGATTAAACTTAAATGTACTTTAGTGGACAGTCTAATGCTATAAGAACATTTAGACCCAGCATGGCGGTACGTTGTTAAATAAATAATTTATTCCTCTTTTCAAAACAAAGCAGGTATTCGCCTTGTGGTTGGAAAACAAATAAATATCACTTTCCAAACTGACACCTGTCAGCAAACACAGAAACCGCTTAATTCAGCAGCTAAATCCATGAAAAACATAAAATTACTAGCCAGATACTTCAACATACTCACATTTACATATACTGCAACTTTATTAATAGTGTTAAAACGGATTCCTGCGTGTTATGATGTTACGAACATAATTACTGAGAGAAATAAATACAATTAAAAATCGCATGTCACGAAATGTTCTCATTTATATAAGCTAGTTAACGTTAGCTGTCTCGTTAGCTGTTAAGCTGCTAACTGCAAATAAGACATTTTCGGTATAAAGATTTTGATGGAAACCAAAACACACTGGATCATTTAATCTATACTAGTCGTGGTGCTTTAGTTTTATAACAGATGTCTAGACGCACACAATACATGTATCTATCTGTTTAAATGGTTTAGGCTAGGGTCTGTTTTTGTTAGCGCTCAGCGCTAACGTTAGTCGGCTAACTCCGGCCTCGAACAAAAACAGAAACCAGTAAAGCCGTGCAAACGTGTCAATGCATTCATTCAGCGACTAAATAACTGCTTGGATATGCGCACAAAGCTGCAAATGTTAATTTGGACCTATATATGCGATGCAAACCCTGCTGTGCAATGTATTTTTGGTGAAAAAGGAATTGACTAACCGCATTAATTTACCCTCTCCTCTCAGATCCAAGATGGCTGTGTTTCCTACAGACGAGAATGCTGGGGAATAGCCTTTACCCTCTGACCCCTTGACCTTCAGTTTATTTCATACTAGACTGAAAATTGTGCTGGACACTGTCTGCTGGATATTAGACACTCTACAGGACACTTATCAGATTCGTATGATGTTACAGTGGGATGAAACAGTTAGACTGTAGTCACTCTTTTTATACCTGAAACATCATTGGCACAGTTTCATTAGCTGATGCTTTGTTTTTTGCAATTATAATATTTTATAATAATATTGGGTTGTCTGCCATTTAACAAACTCTTCTTAGAGTACAGATTATCTTATAATCGTTTAGAATATTTATAATATTTTACATCTGCAGCCAAATGCAGGTAACATGTTGATTAAGAATTCATAATTTGAGTTGTCTGACAAAAGGGTGTTTTAAAATTAAGTTGTAAAAGAGTTGGAAAACTTTCCACTGTAAAACCTTTCGCTGATAAGTCTGTGAGGTCTATTTCTTGTCAGCAGCTTGTTAATAACAAATAACGTATATATAGAGAGAGGGAGAGAGAGATTATCATAAAAAAATTATTCTAGAAGGGGTGATCTTCAAGTCAAGTCAAGTCTAGCTTTATTGTCAATTCTTCCACATGTACAGTACATACATACAGAGAATTGAAATTGCGTTACTCTCAGACCCTTGGTGCATACAGTTAACATTAAACACTGACAGTAGACGTTCAAATACAGATAAATACAGTTTAACCATATGTACATACAAATTATACAGATATACAAATGAGGACATTGAATAAAAATACAAATAAATAAACAATAAAAAGAGATAGATAAAGTAAAGTGGCATAAGGTACATGGCAGATAGAGTGCAAACCAGTTAAATAAAACAAAACAAAACTGTGCAGATGTGGGTAGTGCAAGAAAAAAAAAACAGTCTTTATCAGACTGACAGAAGAGGTAGATTACAGACAATGCTGGATGAGGTAGAGATCATTCCAGTGCTGCATAAAGTGACTGGTGCGGGTCACGGTTGTAAGGGGGACCTGGGGTGTGGACATTGGGGTCGTAGTGTCAGAGTTCAGTGTTGCGTGGGGTAAAAGAGGGAGGGGCAAGGACGGGAGGGAGTTCAGCTTCCTGACAGCCTGATGGATGAAGCTGTCCTTCAGTCTGCTGGTCCTCGCCTGAGACTCCGCAGTCTCCTCCTGATGGCAGCAGACTGAAGAAGCTGTGTGTCGGTGGGTGGGATCACCTGCAATGCTGAGGGCTTTGCGGGTGAGACGGGTGCTGTAGATGTCCTGGAGGGAGGGAGAGAGACACCAACGATCTTCTCAGCTGCTCTCACTATCCGTTGAAGGACTTATGGCAGGACGCGTTGCAGGCGCCATACCACACAGTGATGCAGCTAGTCAGGATGCTCTCGATCTTGCATCACAATAAAGGGCTTTCCTTAAATAATGTTAAATAATATTTAAACTCCTAAATCCAAAGCTAGCTTACTATGTAACGTAAATGCTAGTAGCATTTCAGTTCTGATCTTTAGCAGCGGAAAATATAGTCAAAATACATTATAATCCTATTTTTATTTCATAGTGTTTTGTAAAATATGCTTTTATGTAACAACATACAAATCTAGAGTGAACTCTATGTATTGTTTGCAGGAAGACATCTGTCACTTCCACACACAGTAAACGGCTCACGAATACATTCCATTCAGTAAATCTGCCTGAATCCAGAAGAGTTAAGATATTCATAGCTACAGTTTGAAGTTTTGGTTCCTTTCTGTGTTGATTAATTATCATTTGGATGTAAACGCGATCTTTCTCATCATCTAAACTTTATTTTAGGATGATCACGTTTGTTTTGTATTGTTGTATTTTTATGTTTATTTATTATATTTTCATTTATTATAAATATACTAATTATTTTTTATTAATTTATACATTTTGTTTGTTTTGGCATAAGGAAAAATATCAGCATGATAAAACTGTCATAATGAAGAAAAGAAAAAGCTTCATTAAAAGTATTAAATTCTGTTGAATAAATGCATACAGAAAATTATATTTTTATATGATGAATATATATTTTAACTTTCACAACAAATAATATATATTAATATATACAATCAATATATTTAATTCAGGAATTGTATATATAATACTTTTATATAATATTTTTTATTTCCTATCCCTATATGCTCTTTAACTTCTTAAAACGAAATACTGTGGTATGCCATGTGATATCGACAGCCTCTGTTGGTTGTCCATAACAGGGCAAGTCTTATCTTTGGAGTGGTGCACTCAAGTGTTCTCTGTTATGTAGAGGGTCCTGACTGAGATAAGCGCCTAAATAGAAGGTCTCAGATGACCCTCAAATTCCTTAATTGCACGATAACTGTAGGCTTATCACAGCTCCTGGACAGCGCTGGAAGAAATCATTTATCCAGAATGGGGAGGAGCGTGTGGGATGTCATCTCTGGTGCTCTCTGCATCTGGCAGGGCAGAGGTGTCAGCAGAACACAGGAGCATGAAACACCACACTGCCGCCCATCGTCTCATTCCTTGTGACAAAAAGCTTGATGGTAAATGAAGATCGACGTTTTCGACATCCTGGTAAGACGAAAGGAACATTCAAGTTTTAATCTTGTCTTTTAATTGTGACTGGTCTACACTTTAAAAAATACTGGTTCTTTATTGGCATTTGTGGTTCCTTGAAGGAACATCCATGGAATCTTTCCATTTCACAAAAGGTTGTTCTTCACATTAAGAAAAAAGGTTCTGTTAAGAACTGGTCAATGTAATGTTCTTTGGAGAACCAAAATGTTTTTACCAATGGGATTGTTGGAGTCTTTGTTTTTAAGAGTGTACCCTTATTTTGTTTTGGAAGATACCATGAATGTGGACCGAGAAGATGGGAAATGTTGTGAGAGGTGCTGTTGCCTTTGTGCCCTCCGAGAGATGTCAACGTTTCTTAGTAGGTGACTTGAAGGAGATGCCCCTTGATCGTACTCTAGACCTGAGTAGCCGGCAGTTACGTCGCCTTCCCGTCAGAGCTTCTGCCTTCGATGAACTGGTCAAACTCTACCTGAGCGACAACCACCTGAGCAACCTGCCGCCAGAACTGCGAAAACTGCAGAAGCTCCAGCTTCTAGCCTTGGACTTCAACTGTTTCAAGGAGCTTCCTCTGGTCGTATGCAGCCTCGTTCAGCTAAACATCCTCTATCTCGGTAATAACCAACTGTACTGGCTGCCGAAGGAAATGCGGCAACTCACCGAGCTTAAAACCTTGTGGCTGGAGACCAACTGCTTCACCAAGTTCCCTCAAGTAATATGTGAGCTTCCCAACATCAAGACCCTCCATTTGGGATACAACCAGCTACGTAGCTTACCGACCGAGCTTGAGCGACTGGAGGAGCTACGCAGCATCTGGCTAGCAGGGAACTTGCTAAATGATTTCCCTCCCATGATGCTGAAGATGCATTATTTGGAGGTGATCGATGTGGACCGCAATCGCATTCGCCAGTTTCCGTCGCTCACCTACTTGAGAGGCTTGAAGCTCGTCATCTACGACCACAATCCTTGCGTTAATGCGCCTGTGGTGGCAGACGGTGTGAGACGGGTAGGCCGCTGGGCCGACAGCTCTGATGATGAGGAGGATGAAGGTGACGGAAAGGTTGAAGACACAGGAATCACTGGAAGAGAACGAGAGAAGAAAATCAGTGAGGAAACATAGATCAAGCAGCTATAAAGAGCATGATGATACTTACGAGTTTTTGAAACTGCAGAAGAAGGCTGATAAAATACTGAGGCCACTGCTCTACAAAAGTAGTGTCTTTTATATTTTTATTTGAAATAAAGTGTTTTGTAGATTTTTGAAGTAGAATAGAAATATTGTAATTATATACTTAATGATATTCATAATAAACAATTAGAACATATATTAGAATTGAAATATTTATATTTAAGAATTAAAATATGAAATATAACAATTTACACATCATTTTTCCTGTCTATTTGTAACACAGATGCTTATGTAATTAAAGGGAACCAATTTTCTTGATATGAAGCAAGCCAAAGAGCTTTCTTTCTTTCTTTCTTTCTTTCTTTCTTTCTTTCTTTCTTTCTTTCTTATTGTGACAGTATTTGTGGTACACCATGAAATCGCAACATAAAATGTATCTGTAGAAAGTATCTTCAGATCTCAGTCAGAGATTTCTTAATTCAATCAGATTTCTACATTTTCCTTGTCCGTTCACGGCGTTCAGTGACTCTGTTCAGTGAGGTTGGCCGTGTCAGTGATAAATTATGGAATTCTAACAATGTGCCCCTGTTCATAAATAATGCAGGTTTCCTGTAACAGATTTGGGTCTCCATTTTGATGTAAGACTCTTAATAGGTTTTAATCATACTCTAGTGCTCCTGCTTTCTGTTCACTGGATTCACAGGTTCAAAATGTGTGAACAATCAATAAAGGGAGACAAATTATTATAAGCAATCAAATTATGCTTAAAATGATGACAATTTTGCTAGCATCATTACAAAATAGAATCAGTGCCACAGTCCCAAAATCATGTGTGGGAGGTCATCATATTTTGGTATGACAGATGAAGATATTCAATATAAACCTCACAAATATACAATCTGCACATAATAGAAGTTCAACATAAAATGTGACCCTGGACCACAAAACCAATCATAAGGGTCATAAAATCAGTCATAAAACCAGTCAAATAAATCCATTTTCCAAATATACATCCTATGAAAGCTGAATTAATAAGCTTTCCGTTGATGTATGGTTTGTTATGATCGGACAATATTTGGCTCAGATATTTACAACTATTGCTCAACTATTTACAAATCTGGAATGGGGTGCAAAAAAATCTAAATATTGAGAAAATCGCCTTTAAAATCAGAATCAGAATGAGCTGAAATGACGTTTAACTTGATCTGAGAGAGCTTCAGACATCAGACAAGAAAAAGCGTGGCTCTGAAGCTCGAGAGAGGGAGGAGTAAGTTAATAAAATGTTAATTTATGTTCAGGCTAGCCTAATACATTTTCTCTCAGCATAATTTCAACAATTTCAAGTGTTAATATTTCCAGTTATTTTGATAATATTTCATTTTATTAAGTTGTAATATGATTTTTTCAACGTTTAATGTCCACCCCAATGGACATCAGGAGTCAAGAGATATTAGCCAGCACTCAGTTAGTCAGTGACACCATGCAAAGAAACACAATTCCTATAAGCATTTCATAGCTAAGCTATGACTTCACAATTGATTTATGTTTATGTGTATAACCTGTTTTTCCACACAATCTTCCTTTAGAGTATAAAGTCATAGACTTCCTTGAACACCTTGTAAATGGAGAGTTATCCGATCTTGTCTGCTTGGATTCAGGAAATGAGGCAGATGAAAACGAGAGTAAGTGTAGATGTTGAGAGTACAGTACAAAGTTTTATGACAGAAGATCAGAAGGAGATTACAGTGAACAGAGAGGAAGATGATCATGAGCAGATGACAATAACCATGGAGCATGAGATTAAGTGGCTCCATAGGCCATTCACCACTATCATCGATACTTCCTTTCAGAATCATCTGATTTATGACAGACATCCCATGAGCCCATACGAATACTTCAAACAGTGTGTACCAGATGCGCTCTTCGATCTGATGTCTGACAGTACCAACATCTATGCCATGCAAAGTGGCACACTAGGTTTCAAATCCACCAGTTCAGGGGAAATCAGTGTCCCGTCCGGAGGTGGACAAGATTTACAAAGAAGCAATTAGAGGTGTTGACCTGCCCCCGATCAACTTGTTAGTCTGTACCGCACAGAAATTCGGGCAAGAAAGTAGACACTGAGAATGATTAGACATGCTTTTGATCTAGCTGTGGTCAACAGTTGGTTAGAGTACAGGCTGGATGCCAAGAGGGCCAATCTCTAGACAAAAGACTCCCTGGATCTCCTCCATTTCAAGATGAACGTGGCCCAGTGTCTGGCGAGTGTCCATAAACCAGTGGCAGCAAAACGTGGAAGACCCAGTATGTCTCCAGAACCACAACTGCATGCCCACAGACCACGAGTTCAGAATGCAAGGCCTCTACCTGAAGTGCAGTATGATATGGTTGGCCACATGCCCAATTATAATGAGAAGACTGTGGCCACCAGATGCAAGAGGCTATACTGCACAGGGAAAACACATGTATTCTGTGACAAATGCAACATCTACCTTTGCTTTGTG
The DNA here is from genome assembly GCA_027564155.1 of Gymnocypris eckloni scoliostomus. Taxonomy (NCBI): domain Eukaryota; kingdom Metazoa; phylum Chordata; class Actinopteri; order Cypriniformes; family Cyprinidae; genus Gymnocypris; species Gymnocypris eckloni. The sequence continues at coordinate 1,855,962 of CM050434.1, forward strand.
CCACACAGAAACTGCTTCAAAGCTGCTCATCGCAAATGAGAGAATATGTGGGAATATCCAGCAGATGTATTTTTATTATTTTTTTAATCTAAGATTTCATGGCATTTTACGTTCATTTAGTCGTGGCGTCCATTGTAATGGACATGAAAAAATACCAATAAAAACATGATTTATCAGAAATGTTTTCCCCCCTTTATTTCTATGCTGGAAGGGAGTAAAAACCAACTGGGATTTTTATTTTTTTGCTCAGCAGAAAAAAAATCAGGTCTGAAGGGGTTAATTTATAGTAACATTTGAGACATTAAAATGTTTAATGTTTTGAATGCCTGTATTTATGTAGCACCGTGGTCCCGTGAGGCACGTTTCGTTCCACTGTGCGTACCCACATGTAGCGGAAAGACAATAAAGCTCAACTTGAACTTGAAATTTAACTTAAAATTTATAATAATAAAAAGTATTATTATTGCAAACAAAATAATAATAGTAGTATAAAACAAAGATTTTAAAAATATAAAAGACCAAATCAAATCACTGAAATATATAATAATAATAATAATGTGGATAAATTAACATCAAAGACAATTCTTATCAATTATTAGTAGTGTTGTTATTATTAAGAAAATATGCCTAATAGTATATACTATAGTAAAATCATTTTAAATATATCATATCATGTCCAACCACTGATGTATAACAACAACCAAAACAACAATAATAATAATTTATAATTTATGGCCTACTATTTTTACACAGCAGATCTGCACATCATTACACATTTTAAGTCCTTATTTTCCTTTAAATACGTCGTAATTATGCAACAATAAGATATAAACGAATAGGGTTAAATACATTTTCGTAAAATTTACATTTTGTTTACCATATCCCACTGTTACAACATTTATAGAAATATATTTGTTTGTTTTGAAGAAGGACAAAGCGCTGACGTTACGTGAGGACTTTTATTTTGAAGGACAAGAAGTCCATCAGCCATGTGGAAAGCAACAACCGTTTAGTTCAGTTCCACGCAGGGCTGTGATTCAGAGCGGAGCTCCGATATTAACAGACGCGATGGGGAAGAAAACTCGCGCAGGCACCGGCAGGAGAACCATATTACAGCTCTCCCCGCCGGGACCAATCCGTGGCGCGACAGGAGCGGCTAGAGAGGAAGGGGTCGGCTCGGGATCCGAAGGTGGGCGCGAGAAAGCCATCAGAAGACGTGTAACCCGTAAAACATGGAGCAAGACGAACCATTTTAAGAGAAACGCGCGCTTCTATAGCGAGTCGAAAACGAGTTTATTTAGTAGACTTACTAGTCAATTTGTGATATTTGGCTAACCATAATAAAAATTCCGTTCCGTTGTTGCTATAAATGAACTTTGTGTGGTTCAGTTATTACCTTTTGAATCGCCGTTTGTCAGGTTTAGCGTTAGCCACCGAGACAGATTACCGATAAATGTGCGTGCTGATATAGGTTGTCAAATTGGTTATGATGTAAACACTATGCAATTGCAAGTAACGATTTATTTTGATATACTTAAGCGAATTGTTTGCTATTTAAGTCATCTATAAGACACAGTTTCGAGTTAGCAGCGCAGCTAAGTTACACTGAGCTTCAGACAAAGCGTTAGCCAAAAATGCTAACGTTAACTCACCCGCACCGGAACAACAAGGTTGACTTAGTAATACATGTTTTAAAAACGTTATAATCTCTCTTTTTCCTGATGTAGACGAACCTGAGGGTAACACAGATGGTCAGCGAGAAGTTAATGTAATAATGAAGATACCTGCTGTGAAGGCCACACGTAAGTAATACCAGATTGTTATCACTACATAATATGTACTGTATATAACGTTACGTAAAGAGTAATAACAAATAAGTGCGTATAAAATATATACTTAATAGTTTTATCACTTTTAATTATAGTTAAATGTTTAAGTTATTTACTTATTTTTGTGGAAACTGATATAAATATAAATTTCGGTTGCCAAATTAAATTGACAAAAGTGATTTTACATAGAATGCATGGCATCATTCAGTGAGAAATTTATGAAAAAATAGGTATAAGCTATTGTTACACTCAATGACATTTGTTTAAATGTTTTGTTATTTTTTATTTTTTAGATGGGCTGTTGTATATTGTAAATAATGTCATTTTACTACATTTGATTCCATTTTATCTTTATTTGCTCTGTAGAGGGTTTATCTCTGCTTGGAGCATATGAAGACAGTGAAGACGAAGATGCAGCTGAAAACACCTCGACTGCCATGAAGGCAAAACTCAACCAGTCTGGAGACATTGACAGCACACTTGCCAATTTTATGGCGGTGAGTGAAGTCATGGGCCACTTAAGACTAGACGTATCGATTTGTGCAGTTTATATACAAATATGTCTGTAATTTTGACACTGGCTATCATATGTCTTTCCTAAAGGAAATCGATGCGATTACGACCCAACCAACCCAGACAAGTGAATCTGGGACAGAGCCGAGTGCACCAGCCCCGACTCCTCCTCGCCCCGAACCCAAACCAGACCAGCAGACTCATGATCAGAACGGACCCGCACAAGAATTTCAATATGACACACAGTACTCTCTCGCAGGAGGTGAGCTTTCTAGTTGACTGGTTCTGTTTTGTGAATGTAGTATAATTCTAAAACTAAATGAAAGAATGTGGAAGTTAATACTTGTCGTCTTGTGTTGTAGCTGGGTTAGAGATGGGTGATTGGCAGGAAGTGTGGGATGAAAATACTGGCTGTTATTACTACTGGAATACTCAGACCAATGAGGTGGCCTGGGTGCTCCCGCATTACCTGGCAGACCAGATGCAGAGTCTACATTACACGGGCAGGTGAGTTGTGAATATGAGATCAACAAAAGAGACATTTTGCTAGCAGTCAATAGTCTGGTTTAAATAATTTTTACTAGTTGAAAATTGTCATTAAATAAGATATTATGAAATTGTATTTTACGGAAATATTATGTGTGTGTGTATGTATGTATGTATGTGTATATATATATATATATATATATATATATATATATATATATATAAAAATGCATTTTACTTTGAATATTATTTCCCCCAGTTCGTCTGTAAATGGCAATGGTGTGGCTCATCATAGTGGTTATACTGAACAGCAGCCTGTTGCTGCTGCTGCTCCTGCATCTAAGAGAGAAACCAAAAAGAAGGCAAGTGTTTTTTGACTTCTCCCTAAATTGCATGAGATGGGAAATCTACTTGAAATCAACTTTGGTCATTAGTATAATTTTGCATCCTCTGTCCACACAGGAAGTAATCGAGAGTGTTGTGGCTTTGACCAGCGAGGAAGAAGAGAGGCGAGGTGTGGCAGCTACTCTCCTTGCTCCTCTTATCCCAGAGGAAGTGAAGGAGGAAGAGGAGAAGTGGAGAAAGAAGGTGCTGGCCATAGAGGAGACTGAAGAAATGGTCCAGGAGGTAGAAGGTGAAGGCACTCCATCTTTGGACTCCCCGGCTCTCAGAGATACGGACAGCCAGAGTAACCAGCGCAGCAGGAACCACTCCGCAGAATCTTCTGACCGGGAGGAGGAGGCAGAAGAGGATACCATGGAACTAGAACTAGCACTAGAGAGGAAAAAAGTGAGTTGCTTCATTAGTCTCTATATTATATTAATATTTCTATTAGAGCTGCTCGATTATGATAAAAATCATAATCACGGTTATTTTGGTCAATATCGTAATCACGATTATTTAAAACGGTAATTAGTGGGCCATATAACCGGAAAAAGTTTTCAGTTAACGACTATAGAAATGTAATAATCCAATGTAAAATAAAACAGCATAGTCTTCACTGTAAGTATTTACATTTATGCATTTAGCAGAAGCTTTTATCCAAAGCATTCAGGTTATACATTTTTTGTCAGTATTTGTGTTCCCTGGGAATCGAACCCACAACCTTTTGCACTGCTAATGCAATGCTCTAACCACTGAGCCACATTCCTCTTTGCCTTTTGTTGTTATATATTAAGCACACAGTCGGAGCAAGAATATAGCCCGCTGTCACCCTAAGAGCCCCATGGATCCAATTTACTGTTACACGCAGATTTTCAGTCATCTGTTTACATTAATTTATTACATAACCGATGAGGGTTTACGTGAATAATCACTAAGCGCTGCATTTTGACAAATTTTTGCATGCATTTGACCATTCAGGCGCATATGTTCAGCTAATAGATGACTTTACATGTCCGTGCTCTGCTCAGTCTCTGAGCGCATACATGGATATCCTCCTGAGGAACAGCGCAAGTTCTCTTTTGCGCTTTTTAAAAACATTAATAAATCGAATCAACTTTAATAACGTCACGTTACATGATTTGCCCATGAAATTGGGCTTTTATGGAGGAGTGAAAGGGGGCGGAATGGGGCGCAATAATCATTTTATCTCGATTATTGTATGTTCATAATCGCTGGAGGCCGAAATCAAAACTGAATTTCGATTAATTGCGCAGCCCTAATTTCTATATTCTGATTATGCAATCATTATCGTAGTCTGATTTCATGCCCAATTAAGCCAATATTGTAAATGAAGGAATCTTTGTGTACAGTTTATTTAGTGAAAAGCTGGTATTGAAAGTTTTTGTTGTCCTGCAGGCTGAGCTTCGTGCCTTGGAGGAAGGTGACGGCAGTGCTGGTGGTTCAAGCCCTTGTTCAGAAGCAAGTCAGGATGGGCCTCGTAATTTGCTTTTGAAGAAGAACAAATGGAAGACTGCTTTCGTCTCGTGCGCCAAGTCCTGATTCAAGCAGCCGGGGCTCAGACAAGGCAGATAGGGGCACTCCAGAGCCCTCAGACAATGGTAAAGATTGTCAGTAATAATAGAAGTGCTTAGAAATTTAATTAATTTGACAAATTAGAATTCGTACATCATGAATGAATGACTTACTGAACATTTTTGTGATTCAAGCACATTCCAAAACAGCTGAGAAGGAAGGAGAGGAAGATGAAAAGGAGAAGCCTGTATCCAAAGCTCTTCAAAAGGAAGAAGAGGACCTCAAGGTAATAGAAATGAATTGAAGTCAATGGAATCAAAAATGACTTTTTTTTCTTTAATAAACATTTCTGCTTTTATTGTATTTGCACTGATCTTATGCTCGCAAATGCTGCATTTAGTTGTATTTATTCAAATTTAAATACAGTAAAAACAGTAATATTGTGAAATATTATTGCAACCAATAAATAATTGTCTCTTTTTAATGTATATTAATTTATTTCTGTGATGGCAAAGTCAAATCACATTTATTTATTTAGCACTTTATTAAACACAAATCGTTTCAAAGCAGCATTACAGTAAAAAACAGAATCAGTTATGGAACTTCTTCAAATATAGGATTTCATCCTTCAGAAATCAGTTGGTGCTCAAGAAACATTTCTTATCAATGTTGAAAACAGTTGTGCTGCTTAATATTTTTGGAGACTGGTGCATTTTTTTTACAGGATTATTTGTTAAATAGAAAATGCAAAAGAACAATATTTGAAATAGAGGTCTTTTGTAACAACAAATATCTACAAACAAATAACAAACTTCAAAACTGTCAATTTTTATCATTTTAATGAATGCATCTTTGCTGAATAATAGTATTAACTTCCTAAAAATCCAAATCAAATCTCGTTTTAGCTGTTTTTCTTATTTCATTGCAAAAAAATCACAACTGCACAAAACATGAGCAGCGAAGAGCATTTTTCGCATTATATGTAGACAATTTCAGGTACACCCCTTAGTTACACAACGTTGAGGAATATTTAGAGGAAATAAACTGCAAGGTACAGTTACTGGTAATTTGAAATGTTATATGATAGACTTCATTAAAAGCTGTTGGTCTTGCCTCCTTTAGTTTCAGATCGGAGAGCTTGCTAACACACTCACCAGCAAAATGGAGTTTTTGGGAATTGACAAGAAAGCCATCTCCAACTTTCAACTGCTGCTGCTGCAAACAGAGGTAAGAGCATGACATGAGTGGTTTATGCAAGATCAATAAAACCAGATTTATATATATACAGTGTTACCATTATTTTTTATTATATATAATAAAAATAATGGTAACACTGTGGTTTAGTGACCAATTCTTACTATTAACTAGTTGCTTATTAGCATGCCTATTATTAACATTGGCTGTTTATTAGTACTAATAAAGTAATTAGTTAATATATATTTGTTTATGTATAAACACATTAAAACTAAAGAAATATGATATAAATATATATACGTGTGTTTATATTTATTCTGCTTATATGCATTTTGAAATGGCCTTTCGACTCCTTTCCCTTCCTCCAGACGCGGATCGCAGACTGGCGAGAGGGTGCCCTGAACGGAAACTATCTCCGGCGCAGGCTGCAGGAAGCTGCCGAGCACATAAAACATTACGAACTTAACGCCACTCCCAAAGGCTGGTCCTGCCACTGGGACAGGTACGCGCTCCTTACCTTTCACATCCTTATCACTCCCCCTCCCTAAAAGCCCCCCTCCTCATGTGACGATTGACACTGCCTCCGCTGCTATGACAAATGCGCGACTGATTTGCACTTGGTTGTATTACTGGGGAGAGTTTACGAGCACGGAAAAAGACAGTATGTAATCCTGATAAGGGAGCGTCTCTAAACAGCCAGCCTGAGCGCCAAAGATTTGGGCCCCATCTCCTCCCCTCAAAGTCAGTCTAAAGGGTTAGGAAGGTGGTTGCGCGTGCGCGAGCTTTGAACTTTACAGGACTGCCCCCAAAATGATGGGAGAAATGAGTGACACAGAGTGACCACGTGGAAGCAGCGTGTCACAAGCATCAGTAAAGGAAGACGATGCCTTGCCCTCGGAGCCTGAAGGTCAGACCAATCTATTTCATTGTTTTACTGGATTTCTTTTCCATGCACACTATTGATGACTGTTCTATAAAAATGTTGTCTTTTACCCTCTGTTGAAAATGCCTACCTTAAGGCATCTAGCGGAGGGGTTTTGTCACTGTCATTGTGAGTATTGCCATGACAATTGAGTCGAAGTGATTTGTAATAATGTCTGTAAGCTTTTCAGGATTGGAAATTTCTCTTTTTTTTTGCCATGTTTTTTCTTAGAGAATAAGGTGGGTTCTTTATCAGTGTACCCCTTCCAATCTGGCTTCTCCTCTGGGCTCCCAGTGAAGCCCAGTTCAACATTCCCTAATTAGGGAACTAGAACCCCACTTTTCTTTGACTCTCCAAGGGTCTCATGACCTTAAAATCAGTTGAGGGAACAATTGCTAAGACGCTTCTGTGTGTTTGTTTCTCCACCTCTAGAGAGCACAGACGGTACTTCTATGTGAACGAGAGGACCAACGCTTCCCAGTGGGAGTTTCCAGCCGCGGAGGAGAATGAGGAAGCCCAGCCGCCCCTGCCGCCCACTTCTGGTCTCGGAGACACTAGTCAACCATCTGCAGATACCACTGGTGCTATAACAGGTAAAGGTTGTGGGTTACGATATCTTTTAAATATTAATACAAATGTAAATTGATGCATACAATGATTTGAATACACCTTTTCCATGATGAATATGTTTTTGATTTAAAGGGGTGTTTGACTGCTGTTTTTCTAGGCTTGATTGTTTATAGGGTGCAGTCTAACACAGTGTTAGTGTTAATGCTTCAAAAAAAACAACAACAATTTTTCACATAATTTACCTTTATTCTGCTCTGTCCCTTCTCTGATAATCACTCTGATGATTTCCTGGTTTTATGAAGCCCCTCCCTCAGAAACACGCGATGGGTTCTGATTGGTCAGTTGTTGTGATTCGTTAAACCACCAGTGCACTTCTAAATGTCATGTCCCTCACCTCAGTGGCATGTGCTCTGGTTGTATTGTAAACAATGACATCATCAATATTGCTTATCGATTTGAACCCGATTGAGAGCCAAAGAATATTAGTGAAGAGGATCGTGCAGAACGGTAAGAAGTGTTTGCCAGCAAGTATTGCTCTTGCTCCAGTATTACCACGGCAATCACGTGCGTGTCCATTTTTAACACTTCTTGTAACTGAAAAATTTCTGTCTATGCACATAAAGTGTATAATTGAAGGAGCTGATGATCTGAATGAGAGAGAAACGCAGAGCGTGTGCAGAGCAGAGTGAGACAAAGAAAAGAATGAAAAAGAACATTGATTTTGAAACGTGTGAATCCATTAGAATCGTTTTCATATTCATAGAATAGATTTGACGGCATGGCAACAACTCATCCTCTTCTCTAAAGCAGCGCAACATGGCCCTGCCCCCTTTGTTGCATGTTCCTGAGGGCAGAGTTTATGTAAATTTCAGGGTTTGTGACGTCACCAAACCGGAAGTAGCTTGTAGTCCCTACGAGCCTTAACTGTTGTCATTAAACTGCCATCATTTTAAAAGACAATATCTCCGTTTGCGTTGAACTTTCAGCATTGTAACTTTGCAGATATTGCTTAAGCTCAAACAGCAACATTACACACTAACTAAAGTTAAATCACAATCAACCACCCCTTTAATAAAATTAAATGCAAATATATGTTATTAATTTTTGGGGCCTGATGTCAATAAGGTCAGGGCTGCAAGAGTTTAATAAAATAAATGTGCTGCCTGTTTTATAGCGAAGTGCTATACTGTGTATTTGATCTGGTGTTTTCAGTATATTAGATCTCAATTTTTATCGATTTTTTTTTTAAATACTTCATCTTTATCGAGAAATTTTACATTATTAATAGCTTGTATCTCATAAGAATTATAATTATAAATATGGAGTATACTTATTATTGTCAATTTGACAATCACAAAATAGTTGGCCAAATTGTTTAGGCCTACAAAAAAAGCAAAGCAAATCTTGAGTTTCTTTTAAACATTTTAAATCGCAATTAGATTTTCTCCCAAATCATGCAGGGCTAGTTAAAGGTGTAGGGGTAACTGTCTGATTATGATCAATCCAAAAGCCCCATTAAAAGGATCTAAATAAAATTAAATATGAAATTAATAACTTGAATAACTTTTGACCTGGCAAAAACAATTCATGATGTAAAATGCCAAATTGTACTCCTTGATAATTAACGATTATTTAACTTTTTGCCATTATGGCATTGTGAAATAATAAACATCATGACGTGTAATGAAATGTTGTTTCTAATGCTGTCAATCGATTAAAAAAAGTTAACTAATCACACTTTTTATTTCTGAAATTAATCGTGATTAATCCCACCTAACAGAGTTTTTAAATATACTTTTTTATTGAAATAATTTCACATTCAATCTTCAAATTAATGTAACAACAAAATAAAGACAGTATATTTAATATTTGTTTAATGGCATCTTTTTTATGACTGAAGCAGGTAAGCATCACTGATATCAATAGTACTGATGTCTCTATGAAAATTGTCCTTTTTTCCCTAATATTTAATAATTAACTATAGCATTCAACATTACAGTATATTTAAGAGCTATCAGTTTTAACATTTATTAGACTTTAAAAAATAACAATTTCTAACTTAAGTGAACTTACAACAATCTCCACAGAAACCATTATAATAAATGTCATTTAGCTACCTGTGCCCTTCAGCAAGCAGGAAATATACAGAAATGTTATAGTTATCAAACACTAAGTTCTAAATTAAATATAGATAAATCATTAAAGCTACAAAAGTTATTGACTAAAAAAAAATATTTGTTTTAATCATTGATAACTTGACATCACTTTACAGCAGCTGGTTATTAGGTTATTTGGTTGGTATTAAAGAGCTGCTGCTGAGCATGACACTGATCTGATGCGAATGCTCGTAGCTTCATTGGTGCTTTATTATGAAATGATACTGGCTACAACATGCTCTGTCGTATTTGCGTGCACAATTGAAGAGCATGCGCTACGAGCAAAGTATAACGGCTGATAGGACAGGAAGATTAATTTTTACTGGTATATTGCCTGACAGCATCTCATCTGACCACAGTTCACTGATGCTGAGTCGAAGTGAAGCGCATCTGAAAAGTCTCCTCGAGTTGCCTCGTTTTGCATTTAAATTAATGCACTTCTAAGCAAGAAAAAAAAAGAGTCGAACATGATATTGGGGTGGCCAACCCTAGCCCGCAGTAACTGCATTAAAAATTTGAATGCCGTAAAACTGGAGGAAGAAAAAAATCACCTGCGTTAATTTTGACAGCACTAATTCTTTTATTTATTTTTTCAATAGGAACTTCGTTAGGAGATGTGCAGTCTTTTTGGATGGTTCCCCAGCCTCCTCAGCCACCATTACCTCCACTTCCTCCAGAGGATCCACCCCCTCCACCTACAGAGCAACCACCGCCACCCCCTCCACCACCTGAATCTCCTCCTCCGCCCCCTCCACCACCCCTCGAGGATGACGGAGAGATTGAGGAAGTGGAGATGGAGGATGAGGAGTCAGAGCCTCCGGCTCCTGGAACAGAAGAGTTCAAGGTCACTTTTTTGTCTTGAGAGTTAAGATTATTTAGTTTATTTGTCCGTCCTTCCAGGATTTTGCGATTCTGCGATCACTGAATTTATCGCAAACTCCTCAATTTTTGCAAGAGCTCGCACATTTTCTTAATTGCCGCAAATTTTTCGCAGATTTTGGGCTTAGACGCGTCCCATGACGTCATCGCAATGCGCATTCAAATAAAGTTTGGTTCTCAGTTTTAAAAATGGAATGAACAGCCTTGTGTTCTCATGCCTGATTTACAAGAGCTACATTGTACATTGGGCAAACGGAACCGAAAACGGAACGAATCCGCGCTACTCGTTTTGTCTACACTGCACAGACTGTTTATCTGCTCGGGCCGGAGCCGCGGACTGCTCTCGATCACACGGTTTAACTGTTATACACAGCGCTGGGAGATACAGTAATCTAATTCGCCGCAGAATCAATAACAGCTCAGTCAGATCTAATGAAAAGCATTCAAATTCAACACAGAATTCTGTTAAAGCTACGGATATCCAAATAAATGCCACTGATGTGGAAACCCGGAAAAAATTGTTCAATAAACACATCTCTTCCATTCACCATGGATTTAACATAACTACAGAAACAACTTGTGGCAGAAATGGTCTAATGTTTACGAGTGTTTTAAAACTATTTACACAACTTTTCCCAGCACTTCAAAGGACATTACATTACCACTATATGGAGAGATCACTGCAGAGACTTAGGCTTATTAGCCATTTCCACTCTCTCTATATATATATTTTTTTTATTTATCAAATTATATTTGGACATTATGAATGACAGTAATAAAAGTTATTTTATCTGCATATCAACTACCCAGACAGCACAAGTACATCTGTAAAACGTCTGCTACAGATCTGGGAAACATCTGCTTGTAATCTGATAAACGTCTCCGAAGCAGTTTTACATGCATTCTAATAAATGTCATTTGACATCTGACAGGAAACGTCTTAGAGATGTATTGCAGATGAGCAAACATCCTAAAAAGTACGTCTTGCATATGTAAATGCAGACATGAAATAGACATCTCTGAGATGTACATGTGTGATTAGGGTGAGTGCTTTACTGTCAGGTGCTGGTGCCACCTTCTTTAGAACTTAATGGCACTGGTGTCCTCAAATGTTAGTCTGGAGCCCTACGATGGTTCTCAAATGGTATATTTTCACTGCTAAACAACAAGAAATGCCGAAAATTTGGAGAAAAGCCACCGCATATTCAGGCATTTTAGGCTGCAAAAATCAGAAAAGAGTCCTGGGAAATCCTTTAGGGACTGTATTGTGCTTTAGTGCATAGTGAAGCTATATGTTTTGATGTTTATTCCTCAGGCGGCTGAGGCAGCAGCATCTTTGGGACTTGCAGCTAAAGCCCAGAAACGCAAGGCCGCAGGCTCAGTCCCGCTACCCAAAATGGCCACCATCGGCAGCAGCCCCATTCTTTACACTCAATCCATTGTCACAACTGGTGAGAATAAACGGCTTTTACATGCATTGGTATTTTCAAAGAGCATCCTTTCTTGTGGAAAGATGTTGTTCCTCATGCTCCTCTTGTTCATTCACAGCCCCACTTCTAGTTGGAAATGCTTACTGGGGGATGACAACAGCAGTTGCACCTCCTCTGCCTACAGAGAGCATAGTCCCACCAATGCCAGCCCTGCCGCCCGAACCACCTCCTCCTGCTCCACAACCTCCCAGCGCCCTGGAACCGATGAGCAAAGCACTCACAGACAAAACAAAGAAACAAAAGAAAGAGAAGGTGGGTGTGTTTGTTCTTGTGTTTTTTTTTGGCTGTCTGTGTGTGGTTATTTTTTATTTTGGGGGATTTGCTTTGCTGTTATTCGTTCATTTGACTTGTTTTTTGCTTTGGGGTTTGTGTAGCATTTGTCTTGGGTTTGTATTGTTTAGTTTGTTCTGGGGTTCTTTTCCTTTTATTTTTTATTTTTATTTTTAGAAAATGAATTTAGACGAAAAAAATATAAAAACCGTCCTTTTATTTCTTAAAGACAAAGAAGAGCAAGACAAAGATGCCGTCCCTGGTAAAGAAGTGGCAGAGCATTCAGAAAGAGCTAGATGAAGAGGAGAAGTCGAGCTCCAGTGATGAAGATCGAGACCAGCTCAACAACAGACGCATTGAGGAATGGAAACATCAACAGTTTTCATCGTAAGTTGGAAGAAGCTATTACAAAGATTGTCAGCATACACTTGAGAAAAATACAGATTGTTTAAATGCTTGTCATTTTTGCCTCTACTTGCAGAGGGAAGGCTGGGAAGAATGCTAACTTTGAAGCACTTCCTGAAGACTGGAGGGAAAGACTGTTAAAGAAAAGAAAGATGATGGAGAGTTCATAACATCGCTCTTGAAAACACTAAACAAAGAGCCTCTGGCAGAGGTGGACTGAACTGTGCTGTTGTGTTGTTCCACTTGCTCAGCTTCAGTGGATTTAGTCGGGCAAACTTGAACGAATGTTTCTTATAATAAGCGCACATTCAACTCTGTGCTGTTGAATTCAAATGCATCATCTTGTGTCTAAAGTTATACTTTGTTATGGGTTATTGTAAAATAATCAAACAGCCTCTAATGTCCGGAAGTTGTTTTAAAGATGCAGTGAAGGTTAAATGTACAGAAATTGTTGTTCTACTTATTTTTTATTTTATTTTTTACTCCAACCATGAATCCTGTGCACGATTTTTCTGTAAATTAAAATGTAATGAAATCAATATTAAAAGATTGTTCCATTTCTTTAGTTTCTCAGAACTGTTCAGTTTTTTTTGTATGTCAAGTGTGCAAACCATCAGCTGTACAGTGATCTCTGCACTGTCATGTGACATTAAACAGCGCTTAACCTGTGTATCCAGCTAACAGTGTTTTAAAAGCCAAGCTTCAAAATCAGTTTTTCTTTTATACATATAAAAAGATCAGACCACTGTTAGCATGAGTTTCAGCCATGCTTCCAAAATCACCACGCTGTGTTGTCCACTCCTGCACTTTAAAATATGCTTCATATGTGAACTAGATCAGTTTTTTCCATTGACTACGTTGTGATGAAAAGGCAACTCATGTGCCAACTTCTGTTTTTTCTCTGTGTAATATTAATGAACATTGTTCACTAAATGTCTTTCTTTTAAATCGAAAAATTGGTGTAAATGTTGCCTAAACTGGGGCTGTTTAGCCATCAAACCTTTTCTACATTGTAAATAAATAAAAAATGTCCACAAATTTTGTTCAAGCAAATCTTTTTGAACCTCTTCTATTAATTTATTTTTGGGTGTAAAAGTTACACTTTCAGTTAGCCGTTATTATCATCGAAGAATCTTTTAATAAAATGTGTAATTCAAATAAGAGCTATGTATAGAAATAATATTTCAGATAGTTATTTCAGTTAACATTTCTACTGTACGTTTAGTTTACGTACTGAATTATTAATACTTAAACTGAAAATAAGCGGATACTGAAATGAACAATAAAAACTAAATACTTCATAAAAGAATTATAGAACTGACACCCAATAAAATCACTAAATCTAAATAAAAATGAGAAAAATACAAATAAAAGGAATTTCGAAGTAAATTATATGGAATAAATAGTTTTACTACATATTAATGTCTATAAAGTAATATAAAATAAAGCAGCAAATAGACGTTTTGTTCCATAAGTATTTACTTTTATATACATACTGACAAAAATGTATAGCCTGAATATATATGAAAAGTAAGTTGCTTTGGATAAAAGCGTCTACAAATATATATATATATATACACACACACACACACACACTTTTTATTTTATTAAAAAAAAATTAAACAAGGCTAATTTATAAGAAAAAGGGTATTAACATAACGGAAATGAGTTCATTTCTTCTCTACATGCATTCTTCTGCAGCGTGCTTCAAGCAGGAAACGTGCGTCGTGTCCATGGCAACAGTGACACAAATGGCGTCAGGTGCGCTTCAACAATAACTGTAACGAGGACATTTCCATTAAAAGTATAACGTTAACTGTTTAGCTCTCTGATAAAACCGTTTTCATTTAAAAACACTAACCACTATGCAGTTTTCCTCAGGGGCTTAAAGTAAGATGGTTCTATATTAACCAGCGGTGTTATTTGATATCCTGTCAGCAGGCGCTTGTAAAGTGTTCAGTTATTTGTTGTTTACTGTTATTTATTGTTTACTATGCTTTAATGAGCTGCGTGCTGTCGCTTCGAGGCTCGGGAATGCAGGTGAGTGATGGCACTACATTTACTGCTGCTTTGCACTCTACGGTTACAGTCTAATATTACACAGTTGGTTAACATGCCAACTCACTGATACTCAATGCCTCTTAACATTCCGCCCATTTGCTTGTACTTAACTCATTTTTGTTCTCCTATCATGTTGAACCAAAGAAATCAGATGATCCATACGAGAGATTCATTTTGCTTCATCTTCAGCATTATGGATTCCTCTCTGGTAGGTTATCCGAGTCAGATTTTGGGGTTAACAACGCTTGACTTGTTTAATGGGGTTACTATGTTCTCTGATATAGCATTTCATATTTTGTTTCTGTATATACATAGACAATACCTCTTCTGTGCGTGCTGGCGTCCCCATCAAAAGAGAGTGGGAGGGCAACCAAGATTCTACTGCTTCCGACATGATCAACTCCCCATCTGCATCTGAGAGCAATGACTCCAACTTCGAAGAGGAGCAGGAGGAACACAAGCCATGTCAAAGTAAATACACAAAACTCTTGGATCTGGCCCTGGGTCTGTTCACACAGTGATGTGAAGTATGGGAACCCATTTCTCCATGTAAGAAAAAATCATGCTTTGTTAAATTATAATTATGACATAAAAGTTTAAATGAAAAGTAATTAAAAACAACAATTAAGGCATAAGCATAATTGCTTTAATGTTTGTCTCATAATTAAGACTATGTCATAAATTTGACTTTTTATATCACTTTTCTCATGAGTTTTTGGTCAATTTCAATTTTGTTTCTCATTAATATGATGTTTTCGTCATCTTTTATCTATTTTTTATAGCATAATTATAAAACTATGTCATAATTTCAACGTTGTTTTATCTCATAATTTTGACTGTCATAATTTTCTGGTAAAACTTTTCCCCCTCATTATTAATTTTTTTTGTCAATATTTTGCTTACCTTTTATGTAATAATTATGATTTAGTTTGTCATAACAAATTATCACTTAGTATGTTATAATTTTGACTTTCGTCTCATAATTTTTACTTTTTACTTAATGTCATAACGTGTTTAGAATTTTATTTCATAATAATGACATTTTAATAATTATGGTTTACCAAAGCATGTTTTATGTTATGTGGTGGAAATGTGCTTCTATAATACAGCAATGTATGATATTTCAATAAAAAAAAATCATAATCATGAAATTTTCGATTATGCGAAAAAACTTAAATCAGTAATAGATACATTTTTAATAATGAAAATTAATCAATAATTAAGTCATTATTAAGATACATTTTGTACTTAATTGTCATAACTTTTGCTTCATAATTGAATGTTAAATTTGACCTTTGTTCTCATAATTATGTCATTTTTTCAACGTTTATCTAATAATTATGACTTAGATTGTCTGTCATAACTTAGACTTCTTATGTAAAAATTATGAATTAGTATGTCATAATTTTGAGTTTTTGCTTATAAATATAACTTTTTATAACATGATTATGAAGTTTTTTGTTTTCTTATGTGGTGGATATGGGCTTCCATAATGAAGCATGATATGATATATGTCAATTAAAATATCATAGTTTACGAGACATAAATAAAGTTCATCCCATATAAAGATACTATATTTTATCTGGCAACAAATCACCACCATTGCCACCTAAATAATGATAATTTAGTATTATCTCTCAAGTTCTTTCAAGTTGTCACACAATACGCAACACTTGAGTCCAAGCAGCTAGCTCCCATTTGCAATTCATGGCCTTTATAAAAGATTCAGACACTAAGAACACATAATTGTTTTAGGGAGCATGTACCAATGAATAGTCTTGGTTTCATGGGTAATTCTGAGAATCACTGCTGGTACCAAATGCGTCTCACATGTCTTTTAACTACAGCATGTCTGTTGGGTAATAAATTAGATTTTGGAATGTCTGTGTTTCATTACTTTCCAAGATCTTTTCAGCTTAGACAAAGTCCTTAGAACCCGACAGCTTGTGTTTGATTTTGACGGTGAGCGGCCCATTCCACGCCTAAGGGAGCCTTTGGACCTCTTCACAATCCCATCTACCTCCTGTCCATTCCAGGGCGTCCGCTGGCCCATCGAATGTGAAGTGGTCCGTGACAAAATCCAGCATATAGGTATCAGTGCTTTACTTAAAAAATTAAAGGCTTACACTATTAATACAATAAGAAGGCATTTGTGTGGAGACACTTTTTTTAAACTCAGATTCTGTGAATTTATTCATATAATACAATAAAAAAATGCAATTTATACATACAGTGATTTGAATAGATTTCTTTGATAACTTATAATTTTTTTTGAATATATAAAAATAAAAAGTAATATTATTATTATTATATTATATTTCAATATTATATTGAAAACCAGTCAAAAGTTTTTGAAAAGTAAGATTTTTATGTTTTTTAAAAGAAAAACTCTTCTCTTCTGCTCACCAATTCTGCATTTATTTGATCCAAAGTACAGCAAAAACATTACAATTTTGAAATATTTTTACTGTTTAAAATAACAGTTTTCTATTTGAATGTACTTTAAATTGTAATTTATTCCTGTGATTTCAACACTGAATGTTTAGCATCCGTCTTCACTGTCAGATGATCCTTCAGAAATCATTCTAATATTCTTATTTGGTGCTCAAAAACATTTAATATTATTATTATTATTATTTTGAAACCATTATTGTGTCAGACTTTGTCTTCCTCTGCCTTTGTTTCCTCACCCTTATATGGTCCTTCCTGTTCCCTATCATTAGTTAATTAGTCTCCGTCTGTGTCTTGATTATGTCCCAGGTGTTTCCAGTTATGTCTCCATATATATAGTCTGTTCTGCCCCATGTTTGCTGTGGATTATTGTTAATGTCATGTGTGTCAAGCTGTTTGGATGTCCTTCCCCGTGTTCCTGTGTCTCCTCCGTTTGTTATTCATTAAATACCCCGTTTGTTACAATCCTTGTCTCCTCGTTCCTGGATCCCCGTGTGTACCGTGACAGAATAATCCACCATAAAGATGAACGGATTCTCCTTTACGGCGATGGAGTTCGCAGCCTGCGCCTTCGCCCTTAGCCGGAGGAATCTCCCCTTCGTGGAGTTCGCCGGAGAATTCTGCGGGCTCGCCGCGGTGTCGGAGCTCCACGACGCGGCAATCCTCCATCTGTTTCGGCTCGGGGCAAATTACCAGCGCCCTATGGATCTCCCAGACACCACAGGATTGTGTTGGAGAGAGGGGATCTACCAGTGTTTGGGAAGTTACCGGTCCCGAGTCGAAACCAGCCCACGAGTGTCTCCGCTGGCCCCGCCTAGCTCATCTTCATCTCCGCTGGTCCCGTCCAGCTCATCTTCGTCTCCGCTGGTCCGGCCCAGCGCATCTTCGTCTCCGCTGGTCCTGCCCAGCTCATCTTCGCTGGTCCCGCCCAGCTCGACTTCGTCTTTGCTGGTTCCGCCCAGTTCCGCGCTTCCCGAGCGCCGCCGCGAGCCCACGCTTCCCGAGTGCCGCCGCGAGCCCGTGCTTCCCGAGCGCCGCCGGGAGCCCGCGCTTCCCAAGCGCCGCCGAGAGCCCGCGCTTCCCGTGCGCCCTCCTGTGCCTGCTCCGAGACTGCGCCCTCCTGTGCCTGCTCCGAGACTGCGCCCTCCTGTGCCTGCTCCGAGACAGCGCTCTCCAGAGCCCCTGCTGGTTCCGTCCGGCTCTCCTGAACCCCTGCTGGTTCCGTCCGGCTCTCCTGAACCCCTGCTGGTTCCGTCGGGTTCCCCAGAACCCCGAGCGACGGCGCCTCCTGAGCGCCCCCCTGAGAAGAGTTTCCCTAAGAAATTTTTTGGGGGGGCGACCCACCATGGAGGCCTCCCAAGCTCCCCGATCCGCCATGGCCACCCATGCTCCCTGCTCCGCCATGGCCGCCCGAGCTCCCTGCTCCGCCATGGCCGCCCGAGCTCCCTGCTCCGCCATGGCCGCCCGAGCTCCCTGCTCCGCCATGGCCGCCGGAGTCCCCGGGTCCGCCAGGGGTCCCGGAACGGGTACCGCCCTGGAGGCCACCTGTCCGGTTTCCTAGAACCTTGAGGCCTCCAGAGGCCTCCCCTTTCGATGTCATATGGCGGACGCGCTTATTGAAGGGGGTAATGTCAGACTTTGTCTTCCTCTGCCTTTGTTTCCTCACCCTTATATGGTCCTTCCTGTTCCCTATCATTAGTTAATTAGTCTCCGCCTGTGTCTTGATTATGTCCCAGGTGTTTCCAGTTATGTCTCCATATATATAGTCTGTTCTGCCCCATGTTTGCTGTGGATTATTGTTAATGTCATGTGTGTCAAGCTGTTTGGATGTCCTTCCCCGTGTTCCTGTGTCTCCTCCGTTTGTTATTCATTAAATACCCCGTTTGTTACAATCCTCGTCTCCTCATTCCTGGATCCCCGTGTGTACCATGACATATTGAAACCAAATAATAATAATAAATGTTTTTTGAGCATTAACTCAATATTAGAATGATTTCTGAAGGATCATCTGACAGTGAAGACTGGAGTAATGATGCTAAGAATTCAGCTTCACATCACAGTAATAAATTATATTTAAAAATACATTCAAATAGAAAACAATTATTTTAAAAGCAAAAACATTTAAAAATGGACATAAAAAATTGGATCAAATAAATGCAGGCGTGGTGAGCAGAAGATAATTCTTTAAAAACATGAACAATCTTGCTGTTCAAAACTTTTAATATATTAAAATATTTGATATATTAATAATAAATAAATATTTGAATAAAGAATTTCCTGCCAAATCAAAATCGTGTTGTGCAAAAATAAATAAATACATTTATATATATTACATTGAGGTCAATACATCTTTAAAAATATCAGATAATTTCAGATTTTTATGACAAGCTAAGGTTAGTGCAGGCTGTAAAGTATCATGTGGTGAGACTCGCCCAAAACTGATTAAATTTTTAATTAACATTGACTGACAAAAAACACTTTTTACCATGCAAAATGTTTAAAGGCAGGGTAAGTGATTTCTTGAAGCCAATGCTGATATTTGAAATCACCAAAACAAACACGCTCCTACCCCAAAATGGTCTCGCCCCTATTTTGATAGATCCGCCCCACATATACGTAGCATGTGAAAACATAAGCCGTTTTTCCAACGACATTACCTGGAACAATATGTCCCAGGAAACTTTTTTCCCCCAGACCTGTTGCTGTCTGCATTTCCATCGCGGTCTAATCTACCGAGAAGATTAGGCAAATAGTCTGGTGACTTAACGTTAGGTCTGCTCGTGTTTCTCAATACCAAGTAGCCTACGCAAATTTCGGATTTGGATCCTCGGTAGTTCGGACTTCACGAGTTAGACTCGGGAGTGTGAGCTCTCGCGGACGGCACGACGCAAGTCCGGCAATTCTACAAAGAGCAGGGTACTTGATAACATCAGTCAGCTCGCTTCAGCTACTGCAATCTTCCTCACTGTATTTACAGACAAAATATATCAAACACCACTGCCTCTTTTCGTTTTCATTTAAACATATTAATAGCCGCAGAAATGTAGTTCAGGGAATGTACATACATTACAATTAAACTAAATATTATATCAAACATTGCCTGTTTTTATTTTCATTTGAACATATCAATAGAACAATAGAATGAAGACCAAAGGATACCTGTTAGATTTACCCAAAACAAATTATATCTTATGTTTAACCACTAGTCAAGTGTAATGAAAATACAGTTTAATATAGAGCTATTGTTTCAGCTCCGGGAATTAGTTATTAAATATTTAATATGGCTTGATTAAAGTCATATTAATATTTAACCTACAGTTTACACCTTATTAAGTGCTTGTCCAGCAATCACTAAAAGGTACATTCTGTTACTCTCAATTACAATCTCGCTTCCATTCCGTGGCCCCGGTAGATAAACGAGATTAATAATTTCTCAAGTTTGAGCTAGGTTGCGTTATCGTTGGGCAAAATAAGGATGAAAATACTTAAAATCACATTCCAGAGACACTTGTTTATAAAATGGAATAGGTTTATTCGTGATATTGCTATTCTAACATAAATGGATTAACTGATAAGACATAGACATACACACATAGGCATACGAGAGTTTTGAGGTTAACTGTGTGAAAGAATACCATTCTTTCTACTTCATAGCTTAACTAACCAGAAAATGATCACGAACAAATCTCTGCTTTGTTACTGCATTCAGATCGAATTTTAACGGTTTAGTCAGGATTAGGAATTCAGTTTGTACTTGCTTGGATTGGTTTAAAGCAGGCTCGTTGGTTTCGTTTCCGCGTGAGTTCTTTGTTTCGGTGTCACGTGTTCGGTTCGTGCTCCTTCGGTTGTTCTCGTGGAGACACCGGAAAGCTCTCCTCTGCAATCGCCGAATTCGTGGCTCCGTACGGCTTTGGCACAGTCTTAGACCCCTCCGATGGTTGGTTCCGAGGTGAGCGTCCAGCGGACCGGGCGCGGCTAGGGCGAGCACAAAACGGGAAGCGTAGCTTCGACGAGTTCCACAGATGTTCAAGCCATGTTCAAGAGAGTCAGAGCGCCAGAAGAAGAGAGAGGGCGCGTCACTCGCGCGTCGTTTTAAACAGTCCGTTTTTTGGACATCCCTAAAGGTGGCTGGTCCAATCAGAGTGTCGGTATGGGGCGGAGCCCCGCCCATGTCCATGGTTTTCTGGGGCCATGCCCACTCGTCATCTGATATTTAATTCAATGTGAAAGATAACGTACAGATATTTTATGTCTATTGTAAACATACATTAGGATGCCAAAGCTTAACGGTCATCCACACATTTTTGACTTACGACACTAGCTTCTTTTAGAGACTAAACATTGCATTTGGCACAACCTACACACTACAGTTTATGCAGTTGAAGGCACAAAGGAAAGTCATCCCACATTTCTTATGTAATTCATATTCAAAATCATCACATCAAGCCTATGAGGGAAAGAGTACATATTAATGTCCATATATTTCTTTGTGTAGATAGTTTTAATAATCGTGAGTGGAATAAATGTCAGTAATCCTATATGTGGATCGCCCTTTGTCTGTCTTGATGAAAAGGGAGCGGTCTTGTGCTGGATGAGGGGTGTCTTAAAGTATGCAGACACTGAGTCGCCGTGGAAGAGTTAGTGATGGGGTCAGATGACCTTTCCCTTTCTGAAAGTAACCAAATTCCCCAACGATGTGCTGTTTTCCATCGCATTTCACACATTCCCCTCTTGCTTGGTGATGTTCCCGATGGAACATCGTCCAGGCACTGGAACAAGAAGCAGGAGAACAGGCACATACAAGACACAAACATCATTCCTATCACTGACTGAAGCCTGGTGCAGGGTAATTTGGGAAGGAACAGGTTAGAAACTTGAGAAGACATAGGGATGCATTGTTTATCATTATTGACAATTGGGTCATTTTGACTGTTTTAATTGTCAGGGGCTCGACGAGGCGGTATAGGCATGATCTCAGTCAGGTTGGTCAAATTCTCGGGTTCGGATTCTAGGTCGGAATTACCACGTCGAAGAGGCGCGGGACGCCTGACGTGCATTTGTTGAGAGACTCTTGAACACGCGTTCACTCGCTTGTGTAGGAGGAAGGCCAGTGTCAAATTCATAACATATCCTACGATAGTAGAGATACAAAGCGCCGTGTCAGCGGCAGACCAGGACCGAATAGGCCGGGCGGAAGGCGAGCGATAGCTTCTAGCGCTGTCAGCCGGTGTCAATTCAATAAGAGATTTCGATTTCAACCTGACATTCATCGGTGAGGTGATACAATGCTAACTCGTCAATATGGAGGATCGCGCCTTCGGGACAGTGATCCATAACGCTTGGTTGGGCAAATTAATGCCGTAGTGGTGTCGTGTTAATCGCATGTGAGGGTGGCTGTTCGTGCTGGGGTGTTGACCAGCCATCGGTTTCTGATGATTTCGGCTATGCGTTACCTCAACTTGAGAACGTGGTGTTGCTTCGGGCGGGCAGCTAGTGTCGGGTTTAATGGATTCTAAACCGCAGATGCCCTTGGTATTATCGCAGACGCAGAGTTTACTCGGTAGGGGAGTGAATGTCCTAAGTGAGCGTGCCCATCTTTAAGTTTGGGGCCAGATACAACTGCTCGTTGTTCTCGTAATACGCAGCGACTTTAGGAGCGTGGATTTTGACATAGGTTTTCCTTGCCGTAATCCCACATTCACAACGCCTCTTTGAGCCGGTAAACATTATTAACGCCGATAATGGGCAAACTGAAAAGACAACTAAATCACCTGTTTCCGGGTTTGCGTATGATGGTAATAGCGCCACCGAAAGGGCTAGATGGGTTTGATGAGACTAGCGGGGCCCGCAGTGGCCGGGTTACAACGCTTGAACAAGGCTAAGAGGTATCGTGTAGCACAGAATCCTATTCATGGCTACGTTGTCAATCAAGTAACTTACATCGTATCATGTCGCTCATGATTTTGGCGGTGGCCTCGATCGGTCGACAGCGGTTCTCACAGCGAATTACAACGACTTTACTGACGGAAGTCGATCTCAATTTCAGGACCTGGATTCAAGGTTTGGTTAAGGGGTTCAAAGTGAAAGAGAGGAAAGGAAACACAAAGTGAGACACGCGATAAAGAACCCAAACGATAAAGTAAATAAAAAAAAAAATAATAGTTTTAAACTAAAAAAAAATTTAAAAAAAAAATTAATAAAAAAAAATTATATAATAATGAAAAAATAATTGAGAGTAACTCCTCTCTACTAGATTGGTCCTAGCAGTGCTGCGG
This sequence comes from Gymnocypris eckloni scoliostomus, assembly GCA_027564155.1. Lineage (NCBI taxonomy): Eukaryota > Metazoa > Chordata > Actinopteri > Cypriniformes > Cyprinidae > Gymnocypris > Gymnocypris eckloni. The sequence continues at coordinate 1,879,380 of CM050434.1, forward strand.
AGGAGAGAATATGGGTTGTGTCTAAGCATGGTTGCTATATGTTTTCCTAAAATGACAATAGTTATGCTTGTGTGGTGCATATGGTTGTCGGTCTGTGTCAGTGGGTCGGATCTTCCCCTTTTCCTGTCGGTGGTTTGGATTTGCGGTTGGCACTGGCAACCCATCATGGTGCATCGTGTGCGTGTGTCAGCGTACTCCCCTCTGGCCGTGAGGTACTACGAGCTGTGGCGCAGTGAGTGGCTCAGGGACATATGTGTGGACACCGCCTTGCAGATGCAGCATGTAGTCGACAGAGTGGAGCTCGTGGAGCTCGGAGGAGGTGTTCAGGTCCGTATAGGAAATAGAATGTTCAAATGGTTTGACATGTGAGCTGTCAAGGTTCGTAGTGACGAATCCGCATGTGAGGGTGAGGAGATCGCCAGCAGCGAACTGAGGTGGTATGGTAATGCAGGAGGGCAGGGTGTGCTCGCCAGTGGCGTGCTGGCGGCGGGTTACTGCTGCCACTGTAGGGTTGGGTGGGAGGGCATGAAAGGTCCAGGACTCTTCATGTGATGCACCTGCTGTGGTGAGGGCATCGTTTTTGGTCATTTGAGGGGCTGGAGTTTGGGAGGAAACGTTTGGATGTCAGACCTGATCTGGTGTTCTCCGGAGGAATGGCAGGTGACTGAGACAGCACTTTCAGGAACTTGGAGTTTCATCAGCAGGTGTTTGTTGGACGCTGCTGTGATTTGGAGTATTGGTGTTGAGTTAGTGTTTAACTCTGTTGCTGGGTTTTCAGGTGGGGTTTCATGTCCATCTGAAGTTAGGGTGTTTACTGTTCTCTGAGAGCAAGGTGAAGCGGTGCTGTTTTCTGGGGCTGATTTGTTCAGCTTGTCACTGCCCGCCTGACAGCTAGTCAGGCTGACTCTGGTTCGCCTTCCTTTTCCCACTGATTCTCATGAGACCACTTCTCCCAGTGTCGCCCAGGTGAGCGTTGACGCCCACGCGGTTCATCCCATCGGTCATACCTCTGTTCAGGTCGAGTGTCAGCGTGTGGGTCTCGCTTCTCTGTTGGACGGGAGTGCATTCCATTCTCTGTGTGGTGGCTTAGCGCTGTCTTGGCGTTGGGTGCCCTCTAGAGCCAGTTCATGGTGTTGAAATCAAGAACTGCTGGGGTTTTTGTGCTCTTTTCTGAGGCCATCTTTTGTTTGTAGTAGGCCTTTTGCACCAAGTCTCGCAACTGCTGAGTGTTCATCGTTCGTGGACATGCGAGAACGCCAAGATGGTGGCTTATGCCAGGATGAAGATTCCTGAGGAAGAGAGTTTTAAAGTTCAGTTCATCTTCCATGTCAGAATCATTGCGAGTTCCAAAATATGCTTGTCTGAGTCGACTATAGTAAGCTTGAGGAGTGTCGTGACGTCCTTGTCTCGTCTCCAGGGCAGCCACTAAGCCTTGATCGGACTCAGGGTCGGCGAACTCTTTAATAAGGGCTTTTCGCAGCCGCTGGTAATCAGTCTTTGTGTTAACAGGCTGCCGGTCCAGGAAGCTGCGTACTTCAGGGCTGGATGTCGCTCGGAGTAAATAGAGTTTATCTTTGTCCGTAACGTTAGGTCGCATTTCCAGATGGAAATCAATATCTTGCAGATACGCCTGGACCGTTTGGCTGTTTGGCACGCTGGGGTTGAATTTGCTAACGTTTGGGCGAGCTTGTCAAGGTCTTTTAGGTCCAAGTTGTGCGACGATCTGCGGCTGGCTGCAGCAGATTCTTCTGGTTCTGTCGTGATATAAAGTTCTTCAGACGGCGCTGGTGACTGTTTTAACATCACCCCTCTGTCTTATGTTCACGTGTCAGTCCAGGCACAGGTGACTTGGTCCTGCTTGGCAGGTGCGGTTGGTGCACGCCCTGTCCTTGACGGCTCATGGCGTAGTTCGTAAGCATGCTTGAGTTCCTCTTGAAACTTTCAGACTCCTCTGTGACGTCGAGCTGTTGTGTTAGGCGGCTTGATCTCGCTTTCTTGATTCAGCCAAATGAGCTTCGAGGGCCTTGATTCTGCTGTTTTTGTCCCTGAAGTCAGTCTTTGCCTTCTAGTAGCTTCTCTGCATACTGTAGCTTGTCTGCACGATCAGCGAAGTCCTCTTTGAGTTGCTGCATTTCGTGGCCGGTAGCTTCTAGAGTTTCTTTTAGCCTGTTGATTTCCTCATCGGCGCCTTGCTCCACCTCATCGGTCCCTTCCGTCGTACCTGAGCTTCACGCCCAGCTGCTCTATGCGTCGTTGTGCGCTTGTCAGCTCCTGCTGGCGTGCGGCGTGCTTGTCGCTCAGTTTGAGGGTGGCGATGAGTGTGTGACTTAAGCTTGAGGTGATCTTGGCTAATTCTTTGTGATTGTAGTTTTGACTTGGGTCTTGTCTCATGATGCTTGTGATGTTGTCATCTAGTTGGTCCTGTGTCTGATGTTGGAGTGCTTCAGCAGCTTTAGGGAGGATGCTGTTTGTTGTAGCACTTAGCCACATTTCCAGTCCTTCCCAGTGACCGACATGTTCTGGCTGGTGATACATGTTCTGGCGGTGATGGGATCTTGGACCGAACTGACACAGACCTTGGATGGGAAACAAAGCAAAACAAAAACACAAACAAAACAACAGGGGTGTGAATGTGCACAGTGTAGTGTATGCTAGTGTTGAGTGTGATTCTGTTTCTGTGGTCCTCTGTGGTGGGTGCGTGTAATTTGCAGCTTCTGCATAGAAATTGCGCCCACGTAGAGGCAGCACTGTTGGGAAACAGAAAGAAAAGCACACTAACAGAATGAGTACACAGGGACAATAACACTAGACCGATCTCTTTAATAGCAGATTCTCTCTTCGCTTTGTTAAGTCTGATTTAGAAGGACGCTTCTAATCAGAGGATTGTAGGCGAGTTTTCTTTTGTAATAAGACTGTTATTGCTATTTCAATTTTCTCCTTGATGGAGGAAAATAACAGCAATGACAGTGCTTGTCCCTTAATGGCAGGATTTTACACCGCAACGCTGGTCAGCGTGTTCGCGTGTTTAAAAAATGTTGCCGATGTCTATCTTCTCATTGCACCTGCTTTAACTGGGAGTAGGATTTCACAATAGAGGGTAAATGATAAACAGTTTGAATGTGGTTCTCAAGTTTCATACATATCTGTTCAATTGTGACATTTCGCCTATTCGTGATCTTCCCTGGTTAGCTTTAAGCAAACAAGTCAAATTAGAAGTTAGTAACAGGGAGAAAAGAAAAGAGAAATTAAGATTTATTCCCAAGATTTAAAACTAATACGTTGGCACAAGGTGGTGCTGTTGAGTCGCTATGCTAAGGTTACGCTTTTATGCTCCAGATTGGTGAGAAATGACTTTGACGGTATGGTGTCACTGTCACTTCTCCAACACAGCACTAGGGGGAGCACTATCTACTCTCAGGCCTAAGTAAAGAGGACTAATTTTAATTTAATAAAATTATTTTAATTAAATTATTATTAATTTTACTTGAGTTAATCAGATCACCTAAGGAAATGAAGTATGGCCTACAGATAGAGCCAGACTTGTATTTAAGTTTGAAATTAGAATTAAAATTAGAATTTGGTTTCTAATTAAAATTTATGATGTTATAATTAAAATTAATAGGATTCACTTAGGATTAGAATTTACAAATGCAATCTGCAATTGAGTTGACAAAGCAATATTGTTGCAAAATGTAAACAGGAAGTGTAATTAATTATTAAATGTAATTAGAATTTTCGAATTCATAATTAATTATTAAATTAATTTACAGCTTCTAAATCACTAGTTTTGGATTCCCATAATAGTAATTAAAATAATTTCCAAACTTAAGCATTCCTCTCATTAACAAAAAAAATAAAAATAATAATCAATCGGTATCCTACTTGTAAATGAAATTAAAAATTTCTGGCCCTCTTGATAACTTAAGGTTTTATTGTAGTGGTCAAATTATAAGAGCGTTTATGGTTCATAAATGGATGCTGTTGTTGGAAGCAGGAATTGAAAATTTTATTAAATTAAATTAATTCAAAATTAATTTGTAATCAATTGTGACATTCAATTAACAATTAAAAATTCCTAACAATAGCGCTCATCCATTGATGTGTTATGAAATCATAAAAAGCCATTATAATTGAACTAAATCAACCTCACCATATTATCAAAGTAATACTGAATTATCTTCTAATAACCCACCACTTATTAAGCTGGTCCCACAAAAGGTAAAAAGACTTTAATCAGCTGTTATATTAAACCAACCTGTGAAATTGTTAACACTGATGATTGGGAAACATTAACACAGCCAACTTAAAACGTATGTTAGTCTGTTAACTGGGAAAATAGAGAGAGAGAAAACGGAAAATGTGAGTGGCTTTTTCACCCCCTGCATTCACTCATATGCAAACTCTCTAAATGCTATGTGCTAATCACTAGCCGTAATGCTACCAGCATGGCTTTTGCTACAATGCTACAGTTTCCTTGTTAGCTTAGCGCTAATGCTATTAGTTTTACACGTGGCTAAGTCTCCACGTGGCTAAACTGGTCGCTATGGCAACTCCGTGCCTGTAGGAAAAAGGGAAAATGTGCTTCACGCTTCAGAAACAAGCAGCATTGTTCAGACTTGAATTTTCTATAGCACATATAATCTCACTCATTTAGGGCGAGATAAATTTATCTACGGGTTACTTATAAACCAACAAAGCCTCAGCGGGCTATTATGTGAATATTTGTCTGTTCAGACAGCACATAACAAACAAACAATCAATTGCAAAATTTCTCCCTTTCTCAAAAACGACTGGCCACTCCTTTGAGCGCCATGCGTTGAATTCACTCGTGAACTCAAAAATGGGCTGAGAATTACTTAAATAGCTACTTTAATATTCTACAGCGGAGTCACGTGGCTGGGTTTGCAGTGGAACACGCACTAACAAAAGCATTACCACGAAGGCCTTAAGAGAGGGGCAACAAGGGACACGCTGTTCGCCTCTCATGCGCTTTAGAGCGACTTTTATTAATTATTTACTGCAGTTTAATTTCTTCTCGAACTCGAGTTAACAGTTACACTCTCTTCATTCAAACTCACTGTGTTTCACAAACAAGAATGCAATATCACAAATAACCGCTTTGTTTCTATATTTACTCAATTCTTCCGGATAAAAGTGAGAAATATGTTGTCTCTGGTTTGATTTATCAGATCTTAGTCCTTAATTGCCCGCTTTTATCCTCCACCATTTATGTAATAAAATACAGTTTAATATAGAGCTATTGTTTCAGCTCCGGGAATTAGTTATTAAATATTTAATATGGCTTGATTAAAGTCATATTAATATTTAACCTACAGTTTACACCTTATTAAGTGCTTGTCCAGCAATCACTAAAAGGTACATTCTGTTACTCTCAATTACAATCTCGCTTCCATTCCGTGGCCCCGGTAGATAAACGAGATTAATAATTTCTCAAGTTTGAGCTAGGTTGCGTTATCGTTGGGCAAAATAAGGATGAAAATACTTAAAATCACATTCCAGAGACACTTGTTTATAAAATGGAATAGGTTTATTCGTGATATTGCTATTCTAACATAAATGGATTAACTGATAAGACATAGACATACACACATAGGCATACGAGAGTTTTGAGGTTAACTGTGTGTGAAAGAATACCATTCTTTCTACTTCATAGCTTAACTAACCAGAAAATGATCACGAACAAATCTCTGCTTTGTTACTGCATTCAGATCGAATTTTAACGGTTTAGTCAGGATTAGGAATTCAGTTTGTACTTGCTTGGATTGGTTTAAAGCAGGCTCGAAGTTGGTTTCGTTTCCCGCGTGAGTTCTTTGTTTCGGGTGTCACGTGTTCGGTTCGTGCTCCTTCGGTTGTTCTCGTGTGGAGACTTGAGACGGCTGCGTGACGTCACCGGGAAAGCTCTCCTCTGCAATCGTCGAATTCGTGGCTCCGTTACGGCTTTGGCACAGTCTTAGACCCCCTCCGATGGTTGGTTCCGAGGTGAGCGTCCAGCGGACCGGGCGTTGCCAGGGCGCAGCAAAACGGGAAGCGTAGCCGACGAGTTCCACAGATGTTCAAGCCATGTTCAAGAGAGTCAGGCGCCAGAAGAAGAGAGAGCGCGCACTGCGGCGTCGTTTAAACAGTCCGTTTTTGGACATCCCTAAAGGTGGCTGGTCCAATCAGAGTGTCGGTATGGGGCGGAGCCGCCCCATGTCCATGGTTTTCTGGGGCCATGCCCACTCGTCATCTGATATTTAATTCAATGTGAAAGATAACGACAGATATTTTATGTCTATTGTAAACATACATTAGGATGCCAAAGCTTAACGGTCATCCACACATTTTGACTTACGACACTAGCTTCTTTTAGAGACTAAACATTGCATTTGGCACAACCTACACACTACAGTTTATGCAGTTGAAGGCACAAAGGAAAGTCATCCCACATTTCTTATGTAATTCATATTCAAAATCATCACATCAAGCCTATGAGGGAAAGAGTACATATTAATGTCCATATATTTCTTTGTGTAGATAGTTTTAATAATCGTGAGTGGAATAAATGTCAGTAATCCTATATGTGGATCGCGTTCCTTTTGTCTGTCTTGATGAAAAGGGAGCGGTCTTGTGCTGGATGAGGGGGTGTCTTAAAGTATGCAGACACTGAGTCGCCGTGGAAGAGTTAGTGATGGGGGTCAGATGACCTTTCCCTTTCTGAAAGTAACCAAATTCCCCAACGATGTGCTGTTTTTCCATCGCATTTCTCTACACAAGTCACCTTTATTTATAAAGCGGTTTTAACAATACAAATTGTAACAAAGCAACTGCACAATATCAAAAAAGGAAAATTGTGTCAAAAATGTAAAATGACAAGATTTAACACTCAATTTTCAGCTGAAGGCATTTCATTATTGAATTTAGTGATGTCATCATCCAGCTCAGTTCAGTTTAAATAATATCTGTGCAATGAAGTCGATGATATTGCTGGAAATGAAGACTACAGAGACATCAGAGCCAGCGGTGAATGTCAGAAGGACTAGCCGAGGTTATGCTCCTCTCTTCGGGATACATGAGCACTGAGCGCCCGGTGATCGCGTGGAGCTCACGTCTCCGAAATCGGCAAAGCACATTTTCAATTATGCGCTGTTTTTATAAATAAGCAGCAGATTTGAGTTTTAAATGACTACATTCTCGCTTGAAATAGTAATAAACGTGTCCAGTGTAGGAACCAAAGCAACCTCTGCGTCCGATCGCAGGCCCTTCTGCTCCTTGTGTTCTCTCCGGCGCTGGAAAGCTGATCCGATATTTACACGGGTCCTACTTCTTGCCTTATCGTTCCACAGATGTTTTTCTCTTTTGTTTTTTATCCGCCTCTATCTTTTTGTTGCCTGGCTCGGCTGTATCTCTTCCATATCATGAGTAGACACGCCCCTTACTGCTGATTGGCTACAAGTTTGTTTTGGTACTCGGCCCCGACTCAGTTTTCTAAAACGTTTTTGAAAAATCACTTACCCTGCCTTTAATAACATTTTTGAAAATGCTAATTAATATTACGTTTTACACTTTGTAACAACACAGCATTTTTATGTGATGTTTTTAGTCTCTTAAAAATACCAGATGATTTGCCTTTTTATGGCAAGACAAGGTTAGCTCAGGTTTTAAAGTGTCATATGGTGCGACTCACACAAAAGTTATATTTATCAATGAATAATTCATGCTATTTGCAAAAAAATAAAACTATTATTATAATAATAAAATAAATACATAAAAAAACATTAACATGTAAAATACATTTTTAGTTTTTATTTTTTTATAATTAAGTTTCACCCTTTTGAATGTGTAAATAATTCTGTAAACCGTTCATTTCCTCTATGTCTTGAATTATTAATATTTTGAATGTCTGAAAACCCAGAATGGGACCCTTCAGAGCCGGAGCCATTCTATCAACCAACAGGTGATGAACAGGCTCCCATGCCGATCGGAGGGGTGAGAGGAAACACTGTCTACCGCATAGACCTAGGTAAGAAAATTATGTCTTAATTTGTAATTTTTCTTCTGTGTAAAAATCTATAGCTACTTCCAAACTTTGGTTTTATATCCTGACCTTTTGGTTCACCACACCATTTAGCCACAAAAACCTCCTACTTCACCTACTCTCGTGTGGGTGGGAGCAGAGGACCCCTTAAAAGTGCCACGTCCTGTGCCAACCATCAGGAGGAGCCTACGCTAGCTTTTGAGTCCCGTTTTGAGAGTGGAAACCTACAAAAAGCAGTGCAAGTGTGAGTCACACAGCTTCATTAATATTCCCACAAATGGTTTTGTCTCTTCTGACAAGATGTAAAGCCTGTATATCTTGATTTAATTTAAACTACTCTCTGATATTGGCTTTCCAGTGGTCAGTATGACTATGAGCTGACTTTGCGCACTGACTTGTACACCACTAAGCACACTCAGTGGTTCTACTTCCGGGTGAGGAACATGAGGGCAGGCGTCACCTACCGCTTCACCATCATTAACCTGATAAAGGCCAGCAGTCTGTATAGTGCTGGAATGCGCCCACTGCTCTACTCTGAACATGCTGCCTGGCTGAAGGGGGAAGGATGGCAGCGAACAGGAGCAAATATTAGGTGACAAACAGTGATTTCTCAACATGATCATGAAGTTGTGGCTCAGTTATCTTATTTGGTAACTCGATCAATGACACATTAGTGTCCATGATGAGTAGGAAGGAAACATCTTTTAAAAATAGGCTATAGTTGTGTAAGTCCATGTAAAATGTAAGTCCATTTCTACCACATACAAAAAAACATGTTTAGGTGAATCATAATTGTGACATAAGATGTCATAAATATGATGTTATAATGATGAAGTCGACATTGACAAAAAGTCAAAATGATGATATACTAAGTCATTATATACGGTAAAGCTGCAACAAATTATTATTTTGATAATCGATTAATCTAACGATTATTAGAACGATTATTCGATTAATCGTCGATTATTCCACTGATTAATCAGTAGAATGTGATTGATTATTCAGCTTTTACAATTGGTTAAAATATTGAGTTATACATATTCTAACAAATAAATAAATGTAATCATTTCAGCTTTTGAAAATCATGTGACCTTGTACCAGAAAACCAGTCATAAGGGTACATTTTTTTCATTTAGATTGATACATCACATAAATAAAAGCTGAAAAATAATATTTCCATTAATGTATGGTTTGTTATGACAATATTTGAAAATCCGGAATCTGAGGGTGCTAAAAAAATCTTAATATTGAGAAAATCACCTTTAAATTTGTCCAAATTAAGTTCTTAGCTATACATATTACTAATAAAAAAAATAAGCTTCAATGGAACATGATCTTTACTTCATATCCTAATGATTTTTGGCATAAAATAAATATTGATCATTTTGAACCCATACAATGTATCTACAAATATACTTGTGCTACTTATGACTGGTTTTGTGCTCCAGGGTCACATATGTAATTACTTACAATTATTACACAATAAATTGCTAACACTTTAAAATAAAGTTTCATTAGTTAACATTAGTTTACAACATTATCTAATATGAACAATACTTCTACAGCATTTATAAATCTTAGTTAATGTTAATTTCAGCATTTACTAATGCATTATTAAAATCACAAGTTGTGTTTGTTTACATTAGTTAATGCACTGTGGATTAATATGAACTAGCAATGAACTACTGTATTTATTAAATAACATTAACACAGATTAATAGTGTAATAGTGTAATACATGTATTGTTCATTCATGTTAGGCAATACATTATAACACCTTACTGTAAAAGCATGACCAATTAATTTATCTAAATAAATATATTTAGCACACAAAATGAGATGACAGAGAAACTTCTTAAACACCATTTAATTAGCTATATGAAAAAATAACTGAATTATACATTCTGCCTAACATCTAATTCTGTAAGTCATATGGATAAGAAACAAAATAAAGGTAAGTGATAAGATGCTTGATTTTTTTGATAAACTATTTTATTCACAACATATATCTCTATTAAAATACCTCATATGGTTATTAATCAAAACAGTCCTGAGCTAGATCAAACTTTGATCTCTGCAAACCAAACTACCACTTTAATTAATTTACGTCCCCAACTAATACAAATATTTTATCATTAGCTAGCTCCACACTGGAGAGCTACTTTATAACAGAAAATCAAGTTGTAATTTTAACTAAACTGTTTGATTTAAGGCAATTTTTTTTACAAATGTTAATTTTTGATTTAATCTATTGCATAAAATACTATATAAATAAGCGTGATGTGATTGCTTTATGGAAGCACTGAACTGAAGAGCTCATGCAAACATCACTTTATCACCGCTGTCAGTTTTTTTGTTTAAACTGTTGTTTTGTTTGTTGTTTATTGTGTTTTTGAGAAGAAAAAGCTGTGCTCTAAAGCGTTGTGCGTCTCTTCTTCCCTTGAATTGCAACAGAATTACAATCTTGCGCTACAGCGCCATGCTGGTCAAACCGCATTATTGCAGGCTCTTGCATTTAGTCATTTGGGATCAAACAACTACTCGACAACAAAAATATTTGTCGACAATTTTTTGTTTTAGACGTTGTCGATAATGTCGACTTAATCATTTCAGACCTAATGTATGGTGGCCCAGTATTGCACAACACAACAAAATCTTCACATCACAACGCATAGGAATTAATTTAATTGTTGCGGCTTGTTTCTGTTGTGTTGTGCTATTTTAGTTGTGTTGTGGCTCTTTTCTATTGTGTTGTGGCTTGTTTCCATTGTGTTGTGGCTTGTTTCTGTTGTGTTTTGGCTTGTTTCCATTGAGTTGGGTTAATTTTGTTGTGTTGCGGCTTTTTCCATTGTGTTGTGGCTTGTTTCCATTGAGTTGTGTTAATTTGGTTGTTGTGGCTTGTTTCTGTTGTGTTGCGCTATTTTTGTTGTGTTGTGGCTTGTTTCCATTGAGTTGTGTTAATTTGGTTGTTGTGGCTTATTTCTGTTGTGTTGCGCTATTTTTGTTGTGTTGTGGCTTGTTTCCATTGAGTTGTGTTAATTTTGTTGTGTTGTGGCTTGTTTCTGTTGTGGCTTGTTTCAGTTGTGTTGTGTTAATTTCGTTGAGTTGTGGCTTGTTTCTGTTGTGGCTTGTTTACTTTGTGTTGTGTTGTGGCTAGTTTCCTTTGTGTTGTGGCTTGTTTCCGTTGTGTTGCGGCTTGTTTCCATTGGGTTGTGTTACTTTCGTTGTGTTGCGGCTTGTTTCAATTGAGTTGTGTTAATTTCGTTGTGTTGCAGCTTGTTTCCATTGAGTTGTGTTAATTTAGTTGTGTTGCGGCTTGTTTCCATTTCGTTGTATTCATTTAGTTGTGTTGCGGCTTGTTTTCATTGAGTTGTGTTAATTTCATTGTGTTGCGGCTTGTTTCCATTGGGTTGTGTTAATTTCATTGTGTTGCAGCTTGTTTCCATTGAGTTGTGTTAATTTCGTTGTGTTGTGGTTTGTTTCTGTTGTGGCTTGTTTCCGTTGTGTTGTGTTAATTTCGTTGCATTGTGGCTTGTTTCTGTTGTGGCTTGTTTCCTTTGTGTTGTGTTAATTTTGTTGTTGTGGCTTGTTTCTGTTGTGGCTTGTTTCCGTTATGTTGTGTTAATTACGTTGTGTTGTGGTTTGTTTCTGTTGTGGCTTGTTTCCTTTGTGTTGTGTTAATTTTGTTGTGTTGTGGCTTGTTTCCGTTGTGGCTTGTTTCCTTTGTGTTGTGGCTTGTTTCCGTTGTGTTGTGGTTTGTTTCCGTTGTGGCTTGTTTCCGTTGTGTTGTGGCTTGTTTCCTTTGTGTTGTGTTAATTTCGTTGTGTTGTGGCTTGTTTCTGTTGTGGCTTGTTTCCGTTATGTTGTGTTAATTACGTTGTGTTGTGGCTTGTTTCTGTTGTGGCTTGTTTCCTTTGTGTTGTGTTAATTGTTGTGTTGTGGCTTGTTTCCGTTGTGGCTTGTTTCCTTTGTGTTGTGGCTTGTTTCCGTTGTGTTGCGGCTTGTTTCCGTTGTGGCTTGTTTCCGTTGTGTTGCGGCTTGTTTCGTTGTGTTGCAGCTTGTTTCCATTGAGTTGTGTTAATTTCGTTGTTTTGCGGCTTGTTTCCATTGAGTTGTGTTAATTTCATTGTGTTGCATCTTGTTTCCATTGAGTTGTGTTAATTTCGTTGTTTTGCGGCTTGTTTCCATTGAGTTGTGTTAATTTCATTGTGTTGCATCTTGTTTCCATTGAGTTGTTAATTTCGTTGTGTTGCGGCTTGTTTCCATTGAGTTGTGTTAATTTCGTTGTGTCGCGGCTTGTTTCTGTTGTGGCTTTTCGTTGTGTTAATTTCGTTGTGTTGTGGCTTGTTTCTGTTGTGGCTTGTTTCCATTGAGTTGTGTTAATTTTGTTGTGTTGCGGCTTGTTTCCATTGAGTTGTGTTAATTTCGTTGTGTTGCGGCTTGTTTACATTGTGTTGTGCATATTTTGTGGTGTTTAGCACTATTGAGCCACCTTAATTCTGAGATAAAAGAAGAAATAATAAAATAAAAGGTCAAAATTATGTCATATCTTTTGATATTATGATTTTGGCTTGGTGTTTCATAATTTTGGGGTTTTATTGCATAACTATGACTTGGTATGTCATAACTAAGTTTTTATCTCATAATTGTCTTAGTATGTCATAAATACGTTCATGGTTTCCCAATTTTATGTAATAATTATGGTTTGTCAATTATGATTTATTAAAGGATGTTTTTTCCTTATATGGTGGAAATGGGCTTCCATAGAAATCACGCAAAATGGTTAGAAAATGTTTATAACATTTTCAAGAAAAGTTTAAAATAAAAAATGTGGTGTGGTGTAACCATCAAGTAAAAACTATTTTACTTGCACCTTGATTACAGTGTTTATACATCTAAATTATTATTTTAAAAAGTTTATATTTAAAAATAAAAGTTTATTTATGATTAATTCATTTTGGGGAGTTAGACCACATTACATTTTATACAATTACAAAAAAAAAAAAAAAAGTATTAGTCTTTTTCTTAATTATGATATCAGGGAACTTGTGCCACTTGACATGTTTGGCAACCCCTAAAAATATTATGCATTAATTTTGAATAAATTAACTGATCTAGACAAAAAAAAAAAAAAATTCCCAACTGCTGTCTCAATGTCTTCTATAGGTACTACAGAAACAACACTGAACACGATGGTAAAGTGCTGTACTCCCTCACCTGGACTCTGGAGTTCCCTTTCGACGGTGACACCTGCTACCTGGCCCACTGCTACCCTTATACATATTCAAACCTACAGCATTACCTGCGTGAGGTCATCTCAGACCCTGTCCGAGCAGCTTACTGTAAGCTGCGGGTGCTCTGTCGTAGTCTGGCGGGAAATGCGGTGTATGTATTGACTGTAACAGCTCCGTCCAACAGCTTAGCAGAACGTAAAGCCAAGCGGGCAGTTGTTGTGACGGCACGGGTGCATCCAGGAGAAACCAACGGCTCTTGGATGATGCAGGGTTTTCTGGAGTTCCTGCTGAGCGACTTGCCTGACGCACGTTTGTTGAGGGAATTGTTCATCTTTAAGGTGAGAGAAGGAGTGCAGGGCACAGATGGAGAACGGGTTTTGGACAAAATTTTTATATATACCCATGTCAAGTGCTTAACGAGATGTAAACCGTTTACTACAGTAAACTAACAGATGTTCTGGCTGCAGGTTATACCGATGTTAAACCCTGATGGCGTGGTGGTGGGAAACTACCGGTGTTCACTCACAGGCCGTGATTTGAACCGAAACTACCGCAGTCTGCTGCGTGACTCTTTCCCATGCATTTGGCACACTCGCAGCATGGTGAAACGGTGAGTAATAATTGTGTCATTGTGACATTTTTTGTCATGTTAGATACAGTCAAACCAAAATGTATTCAGACACCTTCAACATTTCTTAAATCACAGTTTATTCGCTATAGTTTAGAAAATGGTAATAAAATAAGACAAGAACTCAGAGTTAAACTGTGTCAGAACAGATTCCTCTTGATACATGTCAGATAACGTTGATAGAAAGGTATGTAATGGATTACAATCAACCAAAAAGTATTCAGCTGTTATATTAAAATACAGAATTAGAGGTCAACCAATTACCAAGCAATGCTTAATTTTGTTCAGTCTGTGGTGTAAAAAGGTCGCATTAGCAATAAAAGAAAAAACACTTAAGCAAAACATGGTCAGGTCAAAGTCTTTGAATATCTTTTGATCGCAACTTTGACTGGTCCACTAGTATGCTTGAAGTCCGGTGTTAAGTTTCCACAGTCTGTGATGATTTGGGGTGCAATGTCATCTGCTGGTGTTGGTCCATTGTGTTTTTTTGAAAACCATTGCACCCGTTTACCAAGAAATTTTGGAGCACTTCATGCTTCCTTCTGCTGACAAGCTTTTTAAAGATGCTGATTTCATTTTCCAGCAGGATTTGTCACCTGCCCACACTGCCAAAAGCACCAAAAGTTGGTTAAATGACCATGGTGTTGGTATGCTTGACTGGCCAGCAAACTCACCAGACCTGAACCACATAGAGAATCTATTGTCAATCAGGGTATTGTCAAGAGGAAAATTAGAAACAAGAGACCAAAAAATGCAGATGAGCTGAAGTGCCACAAACTGACCACCTCCATGCCACGCCGAATTGAGGCAGTAATTAAAGCAAAAGGAGCCCCTACCAAGTATTCAGTACATATACAGTAAATTAACATAATTTCTAGAAGGCCAACAATTCACTAAAAATGTTTTTTTTTTATTGGTCTTATGAAGTATTCTAATTTGTTGAGATAGTGAATTGGTGGGTTTTTGTTAAATGTGAGCCAAAATCATCACAATTAAAAGAACCAAAGACTTAAACTACTTCAGTCTGTGTGCACTGAATTTATTTAATACACAAGTTTCACAATTTGAGTTGAATTACTGAAATAAATGAACTTTTCCACGACATTCTAATTTATTGAGATGCACATGTATGTCAACGTTCACTTTATATTGCTGCTTTCACTTACATTTATGAACTATAGTGTCCTGCACCCACTAGGTAAAACATATAAAAAATGGTGTCTGAATAAATTTTGGTTTGACTGTATAAGGTGTGATTACATCTGGTGACATTTTACAGGCAAAAATAATGTTCATTGTCTATTGACAGAAGTGTAGCAAAGTATGAAGCACAGCTCACACAGAAGTCACTTTCAAATCACACAAAAAACGTTAAAAAAGTCAGTGTGATAGCCTCGTGGGCTGCGCATTGACGTACAGTGCCGTTGCGCTTCAGGCGTCCCAAGTTCAAGTGCCGGCTCACGGACCTATCCTGTCCCTCTCTCTCTCTCTCCCATGTTGTTTCCTGTCCTCTCTACACTGTCCTATCAAATTAAAGACAAAACCCATGAAAAATAAAATAAAAAACGGTACATGTGACTTCACCTACACACCCTTTGATTTTGATCCCACAGGTTGCTTGCTGAAAGAGAGGTGGTGGTCTACTGTGACTTTCATGGTCATAGCAGGAAAAACAACGTGTTCATGTATGGATGCAGTGATCGGAAATATGCCTCGCAGTGTCTTCAAGAACGCGTTTTCCCTCTCATGATGAGCAAGAATGCTACAGACAAGGTTAGCAGTTGTTGTCGCTTGTCATAGTCATAATCTCAAGCAAAATATGAGTGTTCAAATTTTGAATTTATGCTTTTGTCTTCTCCTAGTTTTCTTTTAGGAGTTGCAAGTTCAAAATTCACAAGAGCAAAGAGGGCACCGGCCGCATCGTCATGTGGAGACTAGGCATTAGGAACAGCTACACGATGGAGTCAACCTTCGGAGGCTGCACACTGGGTACTTACATGCTTGGTTATCAAAAGAGTTTGTAAAAATGAATTATTATACTATTATAGTGTATTAGTTATACACTATTATAGTTTTTAAATATTTGAATTAGGGTGTATGTTTTTTAATACATGTACATATTTTTATTTTTTGTAATTTCGTAGTGCAATTTTGTCATTTTTATTAGTTTCTTTTTATTTTTTAGGTTATAATTTGAGTGATTCAATTCATTTCAGTTAGCTGCCAAGACAAAAATAGATGTTTTCTTTATATAAGAAGAGTTTTTTTATTCGTAGGCGACAGGAAGGGAACACACTTCAGCACACGGGACCTGAAATCAATGGGCTATTACTTTTGTGACACTCTGCTTGACTTTTGTGACCCCGACCCAGCCAAGGTGGCCTGTCTTTGGACTTTACTTCTTTTGTAATACAATTTTAATCAGATTGCAAAAGAGCATTATTGATTAAAATACATTTTAAACAGACCAAACACTGTCTGGAGGAGTTAGGGCTGTTATTGAGACAAGAGGTCAGACGGAAGCTGGGAAGAGAAGTGGACTCCTTCGAGGATCTGTCTGACATTGACATCGAGTCTAGGTAAGAATGCAGTCAAATTAAAACATTCCTTTCGGATAGGTTTGTAAAACCTATTTGATAACTTCATGTCAGATTATTTCACAATGTTGATGTTCTGTGCAGCACAAGTGGATCAAACAGTACTGAATCAGATGGACTTCCTGTTCATCTTCTAAATGCTCCAAACCAGGTGCAGTATGAAGCAAAACACTTGACATCCTAAAGAAGATTTCTGTTCATTTTCTTAATGTTCTGTTTTCTATAACAAATGTAGAGCAAGAAAAAACACCTATGGAGTCGCAAAGAAAGGAACCGACTCCGACAAGAACGAGTACAGAGCACAGGACCCAAAACTATTCAAAGAAAGATCAAACATTTGGTAGGTATTACTAAATATGGAATTTTATAGGTTATTCCTTATAGCTCATGATCTTAAATCTGCAAATAAAAAAAATAAAATGTATCACAAGTATTCATTTATTTAAACAATTTTTTTTTTACTTTTAAATTAAGTGTAATTTAAGTAAAATGCTATTTAAAATACAATTAAAAGTAAGGGTAAGATTTAACTTAGAAGCATATACATTATATCTATATATATATTTCTGAAGGATCCTGTACCCTCAAATGAAGACGTGGTCAAAGTGAGAATCCAAGAGAAAACTATGTGCTTTGTGAAGGACACTAAGAAACAAAAGGTAATTCTTTGTGTGAATTTGGTCCAAAATTACCTGCAAAAACACAAAAAACTGTTATAAAACATAAAAGGCCAAATAAATAATATTTAATTTCATAAAATGGATAGTGAAAAGTTTTATTTTCTATGCTATGTAGATGCCATGTCCGGTAAGGGCGAATCAGACTGTGAGGTCTTGGATCCCTCATCCCACCACTCACATTGGTGTTGTAGAAAATGTTTCAGATCTATGGGGGAACAGACCAGAAAAGGTTAGTGATCTGATCTTGATATTTTGGAAAATTTATATTGTCAGGCAGTGACCATCAAATACTTTTTTTTGCAAACAAACCCTGTTTATTCCAGATTGTGTCTGCCACCAGTCTGCACGATGGTTATTCATCTTACCGTCACTCTGTCCCAGGTAGATATACGTAAATATATACAAATAAAACACGTACTTGTTTATTCAATCCTTTCTATCAAAGGAAGTAAATTCAATCAATTAAAACTAATGTCATATTTTTCAGTTGATACTGGGCATAAAACATATCAGCACGCGACCTCATCAGCCCCCCAGGGGCAATTACAAAGTCTGACCCACCTAGTTATTGGAGGTCGGAAAAGATGTCCGTCAGTACCAGCCTTCAGAGAACGATCTCTGACTATACCAGTCCAACCGTACACAATGCCCTTGTACCCTGATAACAGACTCCAGCCACAAATGAAAGGCATGTCTTCTGACTTCTTATGTGCAAATTTTCAATAAAATTCTGACCACATAGTTGACGTATTTATCATTTTGCTGCGTCTCACAGAAATGCCCCATATTTCGAACATTACACAGAGGAGGTAAGTTGGCTACATCACATGACAACAAAGTACATTTCACAGTAGAAATGGCATAATAGCAGAATACATTGGAAACTGAATAGCAAGGCCACACACACACACACACACACACACACACACACACACACACACACACATATATATATATATATATATATAAACAGTGCCTTGTGAAAGTATTCATTTTTTCATGTTTTGTTATGTTGCTGTAGTTTTTCCCACATAAATCTACACTCCATACATCATATTGACAAAGCAAAAACAGAATTGTCACTTCGTAAATTTATTACAAATAAAATCAGCATTTGGCAATTATGTGCTATTCTCCTCCTCACCTCTCAAGGTCTGTCAGGTTAGATGGGGGCAGACGCACATTTTCAGGTTTATCCAGAAATATTTGATTGGGTTCAAGTCCACGCTGTGGCTGGGCCACTCAAGGACATTCACAGAGTTGTCTGTAAGCCACTCTTGCTGTGTTTAGGGTCATTGTCCTGTTGGAAGGTCTTCACTGAGGAGAGGATTGAGTTTGGCCACACTGCCGTAAAGCCCAGATTGATGGCGTGTTGCAGTGATGTTTGTCCTTATGTAGATTTCTCCAATCTCCACATATGATCATGGAGCTCAACTAGAGTGACCATCAGGTTCTTCGTCACCACTCTAACCAAAACCCTTCTCCATCAATTGCTCAGTTTGGCCAGCTCTAGGAAGAATCTTGGTTGTTTCAAACTTCTTCTATTAAGGGTAACAGAGACTACGTGCATTTGTGACCCTTTGTGAACTCTTCTGCAGATATGTGGCATGACGCAAACCTGTTTCTGTGCTCCATAGGCAGTTATTTTGACCTCAGGGCTTGTTTTTTGCACTGATATGCATTATCAGCTATTAAACCTTTTATTAAGATGTGTGCCTTTCCAAATAATACCCATTCAATTTAATTTGCCTCAGGTTAACTTCACTCAAAGTGTAGTAACATCTATAAGCAATATGAATGCTCCTGAACTAAATATCAGTTGTCCTAGATAAGGGTATGAATACTTATGCAATGGAATTACTTAAGTTTTTATTTTTTATAAATTTGCAAAGATGTTAAAAACCAGTTTTTTGCTTTACCATTATGGTGTATGGAGTGTAAGTGTAAATTAATTTAAAGCACTTTAACATAAGGCAGCAACATAAAACTTGAAAATAAATTAAGGGGTATGAATACTTTCACAAGATACATATATATTATATATACACACACTTTTCTTAGGAATACATTCTATTTTAAAATATATTAAAATAGAAAACAGCTGTTTATTTTTGATTCAATAAATGCTTGGTAAGCCTAAGACTTTTCTCAATAACATAAAAAATCTTATTTATTAAAACTTTTAGCAACACTTCAAAAATTATTTTATTTAAAATAAATAGTTAAAATTAAGTGTTAATATTTATATTTAATTGAAATGTAAAACAAGATAATTAGTCCTACCCTATATTGGCAGATATTGTTCTTGTTTTAAGTCACTTTATTCTGATACATTTTCAGAAAACAAGACTTAAAATTCTGTGTCATTTTGCTTCTCAAGTAAATGTATCTTGATTTAAGAATATATATTTGTACTGGAAAACAAGATAATAATACTAAGAATTTTTTTGTCTTTTTCTTATGCAGTTTATATTTAGAAAAGCTATTTTCTGGGCTAGAGTCAAGTTTAATGAAATAAAGGGTTTGAGAGAGTTTCTTGGGTTCTTTGTAGTCATTTTAAAAGTGGTTTAATTCTAATAAAACTTGGCCTTTCTGGGTCATAATACTGTAAATCTAGGATTCACAACAATTGTTCTGACTGAATTAAATATACAATATGTTGACATGGAGAAATGGAGATTCTCGTGGCATATTGACGCTCGCATAAGTAAAAAAACACTCCAGTGTCAAATGCTAATAAGTTACTTGTTTCAGTCTGACTTCGATTGCAGGCCAACCGTTTCGAATCACTTCAAATGCAAGTTCTCAATGCCAGAGGTCACACAACACAGCTTTGAATGAAATGCGTAAATTCCCTGCATTCACACATGCTCTCAAGTGGCGACTTAAACTAAAGAACAGCTTTCCAAAGCAACCTTGAAACCACATGCATTTTATTGCCTTTACTTCTATGCATGCAGAGACAGAAATCACTTCTCTATGGTGGAATAACAGTAAAAGGATGGAGGGCTCTAATTAGCGAGGTGGCTTTTGAGTCGTGCCACAGAATGGCTGGTGTAAATTCACAGGGCAAGAAGATTAGGCAGTTCGCTAGGTGACGACGCCCAGGCCCTTTTTTGCCTACTGGAAGCCCAATCATTGAGACTGAGGAGCCTTGGGGTGTTAAGCAGCCGGGGTGCCAAAGGGGCTGTTGTATGGGGTGACAATAGAGTTCCCTGGACCCAGACAGAGGATGTGTTAGGGGAGCTAATGCACCCTCTTGGTGAAGGCCTTGGGTGTAAGAGGAGAAAAGTGAGGGAAGCTACTTCTTGTCTATTTAACATGTGCAGCACTCAGTGCATACTAATGATTTATGGGTATATTATAATAACTTACAAATCACAAAAGTAACTGTAAGTATCATACTTTGGTTGTTTACGACAAGGACAAGCTATAACAATAAATCTAACGTTTTAATAATCATTCTCATTATATGAGAATACCCAGCCGGTACATGACCGACCTTCAGCGTTGAAATGCGGTTGAAATAATGTCAGTTGTGGTCTCACTCTCAACATTGAAACAACACTGAACAAGATCCGTACGTTGAATCAGCATACACCAAATTTTGATCGTTGAGAACTCCACACCTTTATCGATACACCACAGATGACCAATATTGTTGAAATCACTTTCAGAACTTTTTTTCCAGTTGACTAATGATAAAATCATTGACAGCCAATCAGAATCCACCGATTTGAATGAGCTCAAGCATTTAAAGTGACAGACGACTGCAGTGCATGCATGATACAGAACGCTACCACCCGTTCCTCTAGATTGTTCTTGATGTGGACGAATGTTTTTAGTACTATTTGTTCTGTTTGTGGTCTTCCGTTAATGCAAATGGAATAAAGTACTAAAAACTCTTTGACAGAGCTTTCTGCTTTACTTATTCACATGCGCGATACAACCTACAGCGTTCAGTAGCGTTTTTACCCACCACACAAAGTACACAATTGCAAACGCCCCCTCCAGGAGATTTGCTTAGGGCCCCGTTAGTCCGATTTCCAAACAAATGCCTGTTATTATTAGTTTGTGTTTACACTTCATTTTTCTTGGTTTTCAGTTCATCTTTCTTGGTTCCTTTGGTCTGGACTAAAAACGAAAATGAAACATTTAGTCCTCCCTTAAAAAAAAGGAGTTTACTCAAGTGTGCTATTAGTATACTTATTTTAAACAAAAAAATAGGAAAGTATTTTTTTGTCTACTTTTTATGTACTTATCAGAAATATACTTACAATTATATTTAAGTATACTTGACATAAATATATATATATATTTGTGTTCCTAGAATGTTAACCTCATTTTTAAAAGGTAAAATTTTTATAATTATAATATCTACAATGCCTTAAGTTTAACCACATTTATTTTTATGCACAAAGTGCATACTTAAAACTAAAATATTTGTAATTTAACCTATATTTCATCACCCCCTTAATACATTCAATAGGCCAACATATCTACATTAATAATACAGTTGTCAAAATTTGAAGTGGTTCAAAAAAGTTAATCAAAGTTGTCCTAAGGCAAGAACGCATTTTGGTTTGGAGTTTTAGGACAATTTTGGTGAAAGGTTTTGATCCACTTCAAATGTTGACTAGTGTGTAATAAAATTAAATATGAATGTCCTACATTTCTGCCACAATACTACCTTTAGTGGTACATTTAGTGTTGCTACAGTAAATCCATTGTAAATGTTGGTGATTTGTCAATTGAACAGCGCTCTTCCACTTTTGGTGTGTTTAAAATTCTTGTGCTCTAAAGAAATGGCAGTGCATAGGAGTTGTCAAATTGTTATAACTTGCGTTTTACTGATACATTTGGCCTAACATTTAGTGCTGTCACTATGTGCTGGCATTGTAAAACTGCATGATTTGTAAATTGTGCTTGGCGGGCCTCATATAATACATTTCAATAGACAAGCTGCGGGCCATTTTAAATTTGTTTGAAATTAGTTTGGGCCGGACTTCGGACACCCCCCCTGTAGTGCCTCAGTTCAAGTGGGACGTTAACCGAACATCTCTTTCTCTTTACTAATTATAGCACGAAATAAACCTGCCGCTACTGGACACTGGAGCAGTGGAAACTTATCCTGTGAAATAATGATTCACGATTCTGATGGGCAAGTCTGGGTTTGGCAGAGACAAGGAGCACCTCATCTGCCTGAATGCATTGTGCCAACTGTAAAGTTGGGTGGAAGAGGGATATAATGGCATGGGACAGTTTTTCAGGGGTTGGGCTTGGCCCCTTACTTCCAGTGAAGGTAAATCTTAACGCTTCAGAATTCCAAGACATATTAGCCAATACTATGCTTCCAACTTTGTAGTAAAAGTTTGGGGAAGGCCCTTTCTTATTACAGCATGACTGTGCCCCAGTGCACAAAGCAAGGTCCATAAAGACATGTTTGGATGAGATTGGTGTGTTTGGGATGAATTGATATGGAGATTGCGAGCCAGGCTTTCTCGTCCAACATCAGTGCCTGACCTCACAAATGCTCTTCAAAACGAATGGGCAGAATTTCCCACGAAAACACACCAAAATCTTGTGAAAAATCTTCCCAAAAGAGTGGAAGCTGTTGTGGCTGCAAAGAGGAGACCAACTCCATAATGATGTCTATGTGTTTAGAATGCAATGAATGTCATTAAAGTCCTTGTTGGTGTAATGGTCAAGTGTCCCAATACTTTTGTCTGTCTAGTGTGTCTATATATGGAGAGTTTTTTTAAATAGTGCTACATACAATGTAGTTGTATTAGTTTAGCAACATCCCTCATCCACAACATATGTCACTTTCATGGCTTTTGTTTCTGACTAGGGGTCTCACTTACAATAAAACTTCACCCATCCCTGAGCGAGTGAGTGTGAGTTAGTTAGTGCATATGCTGGGCTGATTGTGAAGAGGAATGCCATTGAATTTGAACCTTTTTTTTAACGCGCAAGCCTCTTTTGTGCTCTAGCTGAAGAAATCCATTGTGCAGCTGGACACCCTGAGAAAGAGAGAGCTTAGAGCCGTTGTCTGCAGATGCTTCTGCTCGGCCTCAGGGAGCTGAATGGGGTGAATAGCGTCGGGAACAACCATACCCAGGCAAAACAATACCGCTGGGCAGCTTTGAAGATTACAAAATTAGGGATGGGGAGACTGGGGCATAATTACTAATGCTGTTTTCATTGTATTGGATATGCATACGTTTGTGCTTGAGTTGTACTTTTGAGGTCCTTTGTTTGCGAACTCTCCAGCCTTTCACGTAGTTTTCCCAGTTTTTGGACATGGATTGAATATTCCAAAGCACTTCAGCTGGGATTGTTGAAATGTTCCAAATGTGAAACTCTCCTGATTCGTCAGTTTCTTTCCTCCAGTGCCGAATCAAAAGGAACGCAACAACTGGCCTTTACCTCACCGTACTCCTGTTGCTAGGAAACCCTCGAGCACCGCTTGAGTTCCTTTTCTTTTTAAGGTCTACTACACTCACCACATTTTCCTTTAATTGAAGACAGCTTACATATGAGAGGAAAACAATTAGCGCTTTGAATACTTTGTTTGCTGTTTGTCAGGGTCGTACCGCTCACCGCCTCGCCTGCCTGGTGGCTCTGTTGTGATATGAGAACAGAGTCAACATCTCATTTGAGCTGCTAAGTGTGTTTAATTGAAGGACTTAAATGCTCACAGCGTGTCACATCTGTAAGAGCTGTAGATGTAAACTTTCTCATTGCTGCACAACAGGCTTGTTTTCTCATTCAAATGCCTTTGTCGGCTTTTTAATGATGGTTAGTGCTTTTTCCTGTTCAGTCAGCTGCCATTCTGTGCCGCTGTAATGAAACTTAGCCACTCAGTGCGACTGAACAGACAGGTTTATGCACTGTTTTATTATAAATAAAGATACTTCAGTGTTTTTCTTCAGTGTAATGTTTTTGTTGTCCATAAAATCTAAAGACAACATAATTAACCATACAACAACCAGAGTGACACCGAGTGAAATGAGAGGAACTCATTGCACAGTGATTGGCTGATAACCCTGTCATGATGATACATCCCGCCTCTCGGGCCTGAATCCATCAACTTGCTGCAGTTAAATTGACTGATTACAGAGGAAACAAGTCACTCGTTTGGACAACACCACTTTTGCTTACATCTAAATGAAAATAAACTTAAAATGACTTTAAACGATGATGGTGGTTTTTAACGCTCTCAGCTCAGTAATATTAAAGGTGCATTTCTGTGATCATGTGATCACCTATGGTGTTTACTGAGGATTTATTGACTAATGATTTGAAAAGTAGGTGGCTATTAATAAAAAAGTAGATTTTACTCTGATTGTAGTGTCTGATTATTTGACTTTTGCAATATGAAAAAAGTTCACTAATTCACAAAACTGGCTTATTTTATTTAAATGAATAAAATGTTAATTTACATTTTTTTAATATATTTGTTGTTGACTGTTTTGAATTATTATTACAAATTTAGTGTGAGCAGTTTGTTTCTTGCTTATGAATAACTTTAAGCTGTATTGATTTGCTTAACAAATAACATTTGATTGATTGATTTTGATTGATTGATTGATTGATTGATTAACATACCAAAACAATTATTTGTTATATGTTTAAAATTGTGATATATTTGTAAATCTATTTTTTTATTTATATATAATATTTGTATATTTTTATTAGGGGTGGGCATAGATTAATTTTTTTAATCTAGATTAATCTAGATTAATTTTGGAATTAATCTAGATTAATCTAGATTAAAATGGCTCATTTGAATTCTGCCGAAGGCATTCAGAATATGTGTGCTACCCAAATAATGACTAAAAGTAAGTCTTTGAGAACGGGTTTCTCAAGCCAGGTGGCGATTAGACCAGGAGCTCATCTCCTGTTTCCAAAATGCATCACAAACTGCTTGAGAAAGCTGTTCTACTATGATAATTAGGTGATGAAAATAAACTATGTTCAATAAGATGTACTTGTGTTTACTAACTGTTTATTCAGTTAAACATGAATTTTGAACTGTAGGCCTACATAAGAGGTCGTGATGAACTGTTTACAGTTTCCATTGGGAAGCTTCTTAAAAATAAATTTTCCTGAAGCAAACCCGGCGGCTTCATAGCTGCATCCATGTTAGCACGCCACGTCTGATGTGGTAATTTCACAGTAACGTTAGGCATACACACAGGTTGAAGCAGAGGGTGACACGGGTGAATTCTCAAGTTCACATGAGACCTAAAGCGCATCCTGTTTGCTTAAAAGCGCAACGTTTCGTTGTTATTCTGAGTGCACACAAATAAACGTAGAGTCTTTACAGATTCGAAAGATGTATTAGGCTACTTTTATCTGTATGACCAAAAATGACGGAGATGTAAGAGCAAGTGAGCGCACCGGAGCCTGTCCTGCAGCAAACGCGCTTCCACACAAACACTTCAATAGCACACATTTCTCTAGGTTAACATCATATTGAGCGGCAGGGGCGGCGCTAGGGGTGGGCTAAGGGGGCTGAAGCCCCGAATGTTTTCAGAAAAGCCCCGAGTGTTCTTATGACCATGCCCTGTACGCATCATCATCACTGCGTTTTCACGCGCATTAAAATGATAAACCGCAGTTTACTCCCGTCAGGAACCGCCCACTGAAGCTCGTACTTCTGACTGACATATACACATGATAATAAACTTCATATAAACTGGCCAATCATCGATATGAAGTAATAGCAGATCTTGGATCTTTGGGCTTAGCCCCGGATATCCACTCACCCTAGAATCGCCTCTGTTGAGCGGCCATGATATGTAGCCATATGTAGATATGTAGCCATGCGGCTACTACATACATCTTTCAGATGAAAAGCCATATTTGAGGTTGATGAATGATAGGTGAGCGTTTGGATGTCCTGACCGATTGTATTACCACATAGACCAGCCGTTAACAATCTGTCCATCACGGACTGCGAGCCTCTAGTTCAAGACTGCTCGCCCCCTACAGTGCAATTCGGCTAGGTATACATCCGCTAAAATATCAGGGTGAAAGTCATCATAGCTTGCGTAGTATAGACCCAGCTCCCAACCCAACTTTGAGAATAGATTAACGGCGATATTTTTATCGCGATAAGAGTCTCACGTTAACGCAGCACGTTAACGCCGATATCGCCCACCACTAATTTTTATACATTGTTTACGAATAGATTCAATTAAACGTGACAAAATTAATCTTAACAAACTATATATCATTCTGAAGGTCTAAGCCTTCAGCATCGATGATAGAGCGCTGTTTTTCAATGAAAAGCTTATAAGGAATGTATTTTCTACATTTGTGTAAGCAGTACACATCAAAACATCTATAATAAAAAAGCAGTACATACCAGCTTTGTGTAATATTGAGTCACAAACGCATCCACTGCTGTAAATCCCGGTTTAGTTAGAGAGGTAAGGGTCCATGGAACAACATCCCATAGAGAACTTTAGTCCAACGAAACAATAATGTTGTTATATGGATGGATATTCCTTTGTTTACGTCTCATTTCTTCAGGGAGAGTTATTGTTTGTATCCGTTATGGAATAACTTGCGCTCAAAAAAATTGCGTCTTGGTTGTAAAAAACCACATGGTTTTGTAACATACAGAACTACACACAGAATGAGACCATCCCCCCCAAAAAAGTGAAAAAAGCAAAACATTGTTTATTTGAATTTTGACGCGCTCTTGCGATGGCTGTGCGCTGTGCGCTGGGACGCACCTGTCATCTGATGGGGGGCGGAACTTAGTGATCGGCTTTTTGGACACAATAAACCTTTTTTTCCAACATTTTTCATATATGTGTATTTGTGTTTTATGGGGAATGTGGCTGTATCTGTATGATTAGCATCTGTGTGGCTGATAATCAGCTGTGATTACTCTGACTGAATGACAGCTATCAATATGAATGCTGATTGGCCATTATGGAATATATGGCCCATATCTGTATGATTATCATCTTTATTACCCCGCACATCAGTGTGTGATTACTGACTATTATCAGCAATTTGTGTGAATTTCTGGCAATATCAGTGTATATCTGGCTATCAGAGTATGTACGTGAGTATGTACTACATACAAAGCAATTTTTTCTCTTTCTTTCTTTTTATTACTCAAATGAGTCTTATTGTATTTTTAGTGGTCAAATAAATCACTTTGATGTCTAAGATTCTGTCTATAATAATTTTATAATTGAAAAACATGCAGTGGTATTTATAATGACTAAAATAGTTTGTATAACTCTTTAATACATTTGGTTAATTTTCTTTTTCCTCAAACGGGGGTGGGGTTTTCATAGTCTCAGAAAAATCTAATTTTTCATGGTATCAGATTTGTAAATATAAACTCATGAGACATGTGACTTTCAACCCATACCTTTTCTGGATTGCTCCAGGACTTATTTAATGTTTTTACATGAAATAAAAATTCAGTGTGGTACACATTTTCTCAAGGCACTTCAGTCTCTATAACTTTTTATCTTTTTGAGCATTATCAACTCTGGATGATGGATAGTAAAGCCCAAATGGTCTTCTTTCCAAAGACACCAACATTGCGTGTGTAGCAGACTGAAGTCAGCAACTGTTATAATTTTAATTTAGGGAGGTCATTTTCAGCTTTGAGTCCCAAAATGAGGGGTGTTAGCTAACAGGTTAAAGGTAATTATGTTCTCTGCAAAATTGAGCAAAAACAAATTAATATTGTGTTTAAAATATAACACAATATCAACTTATTATTACAACTTATTTGCTGAACTGTTGTATAAAATCACATTTCAACTTGTGATATTCGGGACAAATGGCATTCTTGTCATATTGATCTCGCTGCTCCTGTGATATCGCTTATTGTATGATGTATATATGAGACAAAAACATACAGGGGCTATTTTGCAGCAATATCTTGAATTTTAGGGCATAACTGCATTTATGTTATGTTGTTGCCCTTCATCATACTTGTCAACATTCAACTGTGTGAAATTTAAGAGGAAGTACAGGTCTGGGGGCGGGGCCAGTGCATTAACTGCATAAAAATATTTTAAGAACTTAAAATATTAAACAATAACTTAAAAACGTTATTTTTTTAAGGACTAATTAATTAAGTTAACGCATTTAACTGACAGCCCTAATACGTATATATATATATTAGGGGTGGGCATAGATTAATTTTTTTAATCTAGATTAATCTAGATTAATTTTGGAATTAATCTAGATTAATCTAGATTAAAATGGCTCATTTGAATTCTGCCGAAGGCATTCAGAATATGTGTGCTACCCAAATAATGACTAAAAGTAAGTCTTTGAGAACGGGTTTCTCAAGCCAGGTGGCGCATTAGACCAGGAGCTCATCTCCTGTTTCCAAAATGCATCACAAACTGCTTGAGAAAGCTGTTCTACTATGATAATTGGTGATGAAAATAAACTATGTTCAATAAGATGTACTTGTGTTTACTAACTGTTTATTCAGTTAAACATGAATTTTGAACTGTAGGCCTACATAAGAGGTCGTGATGAACTGTTTACAGTTTCCATTGGGAAGCTTCTTAAAATAAATTTTCCCTGAAGCAAACCGGCTTCATAGCTGCATCCATGTTAGCACGTCACGTCTGATGTGGTAATTTCACAGTAACGTTAGGCATACACACAGGTTCGAAGCAGAGGGTGACACGGGAGTGAATTCTCAAGTTCACATGAGACCTAAAGCGCATCCTGTTTGCTTAAAAGCGCAACGTTTCGTTGTTATTCTGAGTGCACACAAATAAACGTAGAGTCTTTACAGATTCGAAAGATGTATTAGGCTACTTTTATCTGTATGACCAAAATGACGGAGATTTTAAGAGCAAGTGAGCGCACCGGAGCCTGTCCTGCAGCAAACGCGCTTCCACACAAACACTTCAATAGCACACATTTCTCTAGGTTAACATCATATTGAGCGGCAGGGGCGGCGCGGCGCTAGGGGTGGGCTAAGGGGGCTGAAGCCCCGAATGTTTTCAGAAAAGCCCCGAGTGTTCTTATGACCATGCCCTGTACGCATCATCATCACTGCGTTTTCACGCGCATTAAAATGATAAACCGCAGTTTACTCCCGTCAGGAACCGCCCACTGAAGCTCGTACTTCTGACTGACATATACACATGATAATAAACTTCATATAAACTGGCCAATCATCGATATGAAGTAATAGCAGATCTTGGATCTTTGGGCTTAGCCCCGGATATCCACTCACCCTAGAATCGCCTCTGTTGAGCGGCCATGATATGTAGCCATATGTAGATATGTAGCCATGCGGCTACTACATACATCTTTCAGATGAAAAGCCATATTTGAGGTTGATGAATGATAGGTGAGCGTTTGGATGTCCTGACCGATTGTATTACCACATAGACCAGCCGTTAACAATCTGTCCATCACGGACTGCGAGCCTCTAGTTCGAAGACTCGTTCTCGCCCCCTACAGTGCAATTCGGCTAGGTATACATCCGCGCTAAAATATCAGGGTGAAAGTCATCATAGCTTGCGTAGTATAGACCCAGCTCCCAACCCAACTTTGAGAATAGATTAACGGCGATATTTTTTTATCGCCGATAAGAGTCTCACGTTAACGCAGCACGTTAACGCCGATAACGGCCCACCACTAATATATATATATATATATTCAAAATGTATTATTTAACTTGTCTGCAAAAGGAGTGGAAAGCTATATTCAAATACAAATTTAATCTGAATGACTTTACAAAATAAGCTTTTTTTCACAAAATCTGCTATTTTCTTTTGCTGTTTGAATGTATTAAAATACTCTAAAATGTAGCAGAAAATGTTTGGTTTAAATAATTAAATGGTTTAACAAACCATATTTTATATATTATGTATTTGTATTCTTACATCTATTTCTATTGTAATGTGTTGTAAACATCAGTAAAAGCAGTGAAAATAAAGAGCGAGAAAGAAAAACAAAAACACAGAGCGAGCAAGTGACATAAAGACAGCACTGATAGAGAGAGACAGATAAAAGCGAGGTAGGCATGGAGTCAAAGTGTCTGCATCTCTCTTCGCCTTTCTTTCGTCCCCATATTGCTGAGATGAGAAGTTTGTGTGTGAGTGTGTAAGTGTCGCCTGTCCCCCATCGGGAGGCTGAGACGGGAGTCTGGGTTTGGCTGCACCACTGAAGCTCAGATGAAAGGCACGCACTGCTCCCTCTCCTCTTTTCTCTCACAGGGCTCCAGGAACCTGATGTCATTTGGAAGCAGTTTGATTTAAAGCCTCTGTTCGAGCCTGTGAAGGAGCGTTTTGTTCTGCTGCTAGTATGTAGAGAGCTCCACGCTGCAGTGGACACAACTCTGGACCTGGAGAAAATGAGTTTGGGAAATGGAACTCACACTTGTACACACCGGCCTTGTTGCATTCTGGTCCACACAATGACAGTTAATCTTCATAAACTGTGAATGGTAACCATGGGTCTGCAAACTGACAATGGCTCTCCAGGATTTCCAATGCTGATGCTGCATCAAAAACTCTGAAAGCATGGGTACTGGATTAGCACCCAAGCAATTTCCAAATTATTGTTGGAGACGGCAATGGTGGTTTGAGAGAAAACCACAGTCTGTGGTGGCGGATAGCTTAACAACTGCATCCAAAATATATCAGGCATTGTGGCCTTTGAAGAGCTCGGTACAACCCCCTATACAGAGTTTCCTAATCAGCAACTTTCCCAGCATTCAAACTTTGGCGCAGAGACAAAACACTGTTGCCCTTCATATCAAACTTGCCATTACGCAAGTTACCCCATTAACATGTGGACTGACTCTAGTAGGTGCCGTGAGATTAAAAGAGGCAGGTCAACACATAATTTGTGGTGCTTGCAGTTTAGTGTATCATTGGTTGATTTTCCCAGCTGTATTGTTGAAGACGTGGGCACACTGTGGGGTTGGTGTGAGATGAATGTCCTGTAGATTATAAATTTATCTTTTTCTTAGTGATTTTTCTGTTAAAATTGGGACCTCTCTAGATTCCATACAAAGATCTCAAACGTCTGATCAAACATAATGTCAAAGATGCAAACTGCTCACCTTTAGGTGAAAACTCACCTTTTTAAGATCAAAATAGGTCACTTACAAGCAGGGCCGTCGCTAGGAATTCTGGACACTGTGCACAGAACTTGCTATGGGGCCCCTCAAAATCAGTTTTTTTTGTGTATTTGTTTAGTTTTTTTGTTATATTTGTTAGTTATTTATTTTTTATTTTTTGGGGGGGTATGAGTTGCAATAGTAAAATGTAAAATAACATTCAGGGGTGGGGGCTAGACACTGGGGTTGAAATTTGGCCCTGGACAAATCGAGCCCATCCAGCCCAAATAATTCCCCCTTGAATGTTTTGATGGGTCTTAGGGCCTTAAATCTGAGTAAATAAATGAATAAACAAAACAAGACAGAAATGAATACTGATAGAAATGACTGAATTCACGACAAATGCAACAAACTTACTAATTTTCATTTTTGTCACATAGAAAGCACTTGACAGTAAAGTATTTTGAGCTTGACTGCTGGAAAGTGTCACGGTCCTGCTGCTGTGCCCTAGCCGGCCACCAGATGTCTCTGTATGTTGAGCACATGGTTTGTTGTTTGTTGTTGATGCCATGTGCTCTCCTGTCTATTGTCTGTCACCTCCCATCATGTTACCCAATCATTGTTTCAGTTGCTCCACCTGTGTCTCCCTCCTTACCCTCGTTTGTCTCCCTATTTAGCATCCTGGTGTCTGTAGTCCTGTGCTGATTCATTGTTTCACGTTGTGTGTTTTATGTTGCCTGTTCTGTGGTTCACTGCCTGCCTGCATGCCTGTTTTTCCCCTTCGGTGTGGTTTTGTTTATCTTTATTTTATTTTATATGAGGATCCATAGTCCGCTCCAGAGCCCGCTCCGTTCCGTGAGCCCATAGAGTCTGCTCCAGAGCCCGCTCCGTTCCGTGAGCCCATAGAGTCTGCTCCAGAGCCCACTCCGTTCCGTGAGCCCATAGAGTCTGCTCCAGAGCCCGCTCCGTTCCGTGAACCCACAGAGCCCGCTCCGTTCCGTGAACCCACAGAGCCCGCTCTGTTCCGTGAGCCCATAGAGTCTACTCCAGTGCCCGCTCTGTTTAGTGAACCTACAGAGCCCGCTCCGTTCCGTGAGCAGAGGGCCCAGAGTCACCCTTTCCCCCCCCACTAGCGACGCCCCTGCCTACGAGATTTGTGCAAATCAGATGAGTAAGTGTTTTGATAGGGGGCATTAGGGGAGAGCATGGGCGAAAGTACCACTTTTCATAAAAACGTTATATTAACAGATAATGTTTTAGACAGATATATTTTTGATGTGGTCAAAAACTCACAAGTGTGGTCTATCAATACCAAGTGGTATTTTTTACAAATGTAAAACTACTTCGGTATAATTTCACTTTGAACATAAGTTGTACATTGTTACTTTTGACCCTGTCTGTTGGAACGAAAGTAACACACAGGTGGGTCAAAATTAACACAATACAAGCTAGATTTTTTGTTACTCTTGTTTTTTTTTAATTAAATATGCCTGACTATGACCTTGTTAATATGTAACTGCAAAGATATTTTGCCCTTTATCTTTGGAAAAAAATCTTAAATTGCATTTTTGCAAAAAAAAATTCAACAATACGACAGTATATAATAAACATGGTTTAATAAATGCTGCAACACCATGAAAGTCACCACATTAGCAGCGGGATAAAAGTAGCAGGTATGACTTTCGTCCCGACAGAAACTCCTGACATTTAAACCCGATTTACTTTTTTACTAAAAACTCTGACGAGTCAAACTTTAGGATGTGTTACAGCACTAAATAACATGTTGATTGATCATTACTGTGACGCATGAAATGAGAAACACAAATTGTAATGAGAAAAAGTACAGCTTTAGTATTTTACTTACCGTACTCGAAAACTGCTTTACGGACTGAACCACGGGAATCGATGACGAAATTATCTTGGCAGCGCCGTCAATTGTTGCATGCTGAACGTGCTGTCATGGCTTGGAATGCAAATATAATCAGGTCTCTGAGAAAATTATTTTGTTACTTTCGTACCACGTTACTTTCGCCCCGGCTTTCCCCTAAGTGATGCAGAGTAACGTCTCAGGTTACGTATGTAACCATAGTTCCCTGAGAATGGGAACGAGATACTGCGTCCTCTTTCGAGGGTCGCTTTGGGAACGCCTCCAGCGTGACCGGTTACCTGAAGCATGATTACAAACACCCAATGCTCTTGACATTGGCAGGTGGACGCCTATGACGCAAGCTAATGAGCGTCTGCGAGCATAAAAGGGCACCTGTGCAACACATCATCCTCTTTTTTCCAAGGAGGACCGACAGGAATGCCCGAAGCATGGCCAAGAGACGCAGTGTCTCGTTCCCATTCTCAGGGAACTATGGTTACATACGTAACCTGAGACGTTCCCTTCCGAAGGGAACTCTACACTGCGTCCTCTTTCGAGGGTCGCTTTGGGAACGCTATGCCAACACCGCCATGCTGAGGGAAAAGTGTCCAAAAGCTGGATTCCTAAGTCACAGATTTGAGGAACACCATCCCTGCTCAGCAGAACTAGGGTCAAAGAAAACCCTTCTTCAGGCCAGCTCAAAGCTCGCCATCATAGACTAGCTCACGAGAGTATGGCTCTCGGAGTGGAAGTCTCAGAAAGCGACTCTCTAAATTGAGAGGAGACTTCTACACTCAACGCTATGGACAGCTAGTGAGGCTCAGGACAGAGCATGCACGTAGTACTGCCTAAGCGGAGCTCTGGAGAGTGGAGGCTTAGGCAGAATGACTCTCAAAACGAGAGAACACCTGGCACACTCGATCCAGGTAGGGGAACTCTTAAGAGTGGAGGTCTCAGCATGACAACTCTCTAATTGAGAGGAGACCTGGCTATACTCAGCGCCAGAGGCAGTTAGTGAGGCTCAAGAAAGAGCCTGTGCATAGTACTGCCTAAGCGGAGCTCTAGAGAGTGGAGGCTTCAGCAGAATGACTCTCTAAACGAGAGGAAGCCTAGCAACACTCAACCTTAGTTGGGGGGCTCTTAAGAGTGGAGGTCTCAGCATACCGACTCTCTAAGCGAGAGGAGACCTGACTACACTCAGCGCTAAAGACAGCTAGCGAGGCTCACAATAGACACTACGTACTAAGGTGCTGCCTAAGCGGAGCTCTGGAGAGCAGAGGCTTCAGTAGAATGACTCTCTTAAATGAGAGGAAGCCTAACACTCGATCCAGGTAGGGGAACTCAAGAGTGGAGGTCTCAGCATAACGACTCTCTAATTGAGAGGAGACCTGGCTACACTCAACGCCACAGGCAGTTAGTGATGCTCAAAAGGAGTCTACATTCTCCTATTACTGCCAGACGGAGCTCTGAAGAGTGGAGGCCTCAGCAGGACGACTCTCTAACGAGAGGAAGCCTAGCAACACTCAATCCGAGTAGGGGAGCTCTTAAAAGTGGAGGCCTCAGCCTGGCTACACTCAACGCCAGAAGCAGTTAGTGAGGCTCCTCAGAGCCTACCTACTTTTACTGCCAGAGACGGAGCTCTGAAGAGTGGAGGCTTCAGCAGAACGGCTCTCTACTGAGAGGGAAGCCTAACAAAACTCAACCCTGGTTGAGGGGCTCTTAAGAGTGGAGGTCTCAGCATAGCGACTCTGTAAAGCGAGAGGAGACCTGACTACACTCAGCGCTACAGACAGCTAGCGAGACTCACAATAGAGCCTACATACTAACAGTGCCGTCTAAGCAGAGCTCTGGAGAGCGGAGGCTACAGCGAAATGACTCTCTTAACCGAGAGGAAGCCTAGCAACCCTCCATCCTGGTTCAGGAGCTCTTAGGAGTTGAGGTCTCAGCATAACGACTCTCTAAAGTGAGAGGAGACCTGACAACACTCAGCGCTAGAGAAAGCTAGCAAGGCTCACAATAGATCCTGCACACCAATAGTGCGGTCTAAGCAGAGCTCTGGAGAGCGGAGGCTTCAGCAGAATGACTCTCTTAAATGAGAGGAAGCCTAGCAACACTCTATCCAGGTACAGGAGCTCTTAAGATTGGAGGTCTCAGCATAACGACTCTCTAAAGTGAGAGGAGACCTGACAACTCTCAGCGCTAGAGAAAGCTAGCAAGGCTCACAATAGATCCTACACACCAATAGTGCGGTCTAAGCGGAGCTCTGGAGAGCGGAGGCTTCAGCAGAATGACTCTCTTAAATGAGAGGAAGCCTAGCAACACTCGATCCAGGTACAGGAGCTCTTAAGATTGGAGATCTCAGCATAACGACTCTCTGAAGTGAGAGGAGACCTGACTACACTCAGCACTAGAGAAAGCTAGCAAGGCTCACAATAGAGCCTATACACAAATAGTGCAGTCTAAGCGGAGCTCTGGAGAGCGGAGACCTCAGCGAAAGGACTCTCTTAAATGAGAGGAAGCCTAACAACACTCGATCCAGGTAAAAAATTATTATATATATATTTTTTTTTTTTTAGCTCGCAAGCGCCCCTAGGGGGCATCGATCGCATATCCGCGCTCGCGCCTCCCTTCGATGTCAGCATAATTAACATGCTTATACCGATGGATGCGGGCTGAATATGGTTTACGATCTTACTATGAACATCTGGAGAAGGAATGGGAGGCTCACGGGAGCTGGGAGGTTATGCCAGAGAGAGATTGCTCATCAAGTCTACTGCGAGCCACTCCCCCTTTTCCGTGCCTCCACTGTAGGTTTACCTAGCAGAACCGCATGCTTCATAACCTCCAGCAGCTCTACATCGTGCACACCATGAGCCAGCAAAGCACTTCCTGCTGGATCAGAAGATGTAACAGACAATACATCTTCCTCCCGCAGTTCACTCTCGTCAGCCGCTGTCGAGCGCGAGATGAAAAATTCCTCCCTCTCAAAACTCGTTCGCAAGCTTTATCTGCGATCGCCGCGAACTCAGTCTCTTCACTGCCTTAGCAGCGGCTGGACCCGAGCCGCGGGGGGCAGATGATCGCCCCAATTCTCTCGAGAAAAAGGGAAAACCGAGAGCGGAGCTTTTTCCCACAGAAAAAAAGGCTCACAATGAACGCACTCCATTCCCTCGAGAACAGAGCGCGCGTGCTCTTCGCCCAAACACATAATGCATAGATCGTGTGTGTCATCTAGTGTCAGACAACGCTGACACGGATTGACACACCTCCTAAAACGCTTCTCAACAGACATATTTCTACTCACACTTCAGAAACAAGGTCCCCTGAAGGAAAAAAGAGGAAGATGTGTTCCACATGTGCCCTTTTATGCTCGCAGACGCTCATTAGCTTGCGTCATAGGCGTCCACCTGCCAATGTCAAGTGCATTTGGGTGTTTGTAATCATGCTTCAGGTAACCGGTCACGCTGGAGGCGTTCCCAAAGCAACCCTCGAAAGAGGACGCAGTGTAGAGTTCCCTTCGGAAGGGAACATAACTACAGCAGTAACAAGTCTGTGTTGGCTGAATATATTAAACATAGTTAATGGTAACTTAAAACGCTCTTTTTGATGTGTCCTTTTAAGGCAGTGTTTAAAAGATTTTAAATTAAATCTATAAATATTTCAAAATATTGAATGCCTTATTATTTAATTGTACTTGCTATGCTACTTAAGTAGAGTTCTAAAATGTGTTATAATAGTCATTTTATAATAAATCCAAAAGCAAGAAGTGAAAACTAGGGAGTGGAAATAGCAACTGAGCTAATGAATGATCCTCTGCTGCTATCTACTGAATATATTGGTAAATTGATGTAATTGTCAACTTAAAAGTCTTTGTTTCCTCCAGGATTTTTGGAACATTTTTTTTTCATGTCATCTCCATGAATGAAAAGTGAATTTTATAGTGAATCTTTGGCCTCAGATGACACACAAACCTGTCAAATACACAGACTATTTTCCTGATTAGAGAACACTGGTGAGATCAATTCAAAACACTGTTACAAAAACCTGCTTTTGGGAAAAAGGAGACATCTTGCAAATCAATGACTGTTACAGTCTGCAGCATAAATAGAGCGGTGTGTAGATACAGTAAAATTCACCAATAAAATTTAAGAAAAGTTTACTTTCTTACACTACTGCTAAGTTATCTAACAGTAGATGAATAGCACTATAAGGGAAAAGTACAAAAACAAAACAACAGAATATTCAGTAAACACACATTGGAATATACTGCCAGTTACTGTACAGCAATACATAAATAAATTCTGCATCCTCTGCCAAGTTGCATTACAGTGTTTTTAATATCCTTATTTGTTATACTATACCAGATTCTTAGTCTTCTGATGAAAGATGTTTCCTCCCCTAGACAGTCAACTCTCAGTTCTGAACAAATAAATGTAAGAAGTACTTCGACACTCGTTCAACAGTAATGAGTTTGAGGGTGTGTGGTACAGTATTTACAGTACAAAGAATATTGAAAGTCCTCTCATCTGAAATACTGCTACAATGTACTGCAAATGTAATGTTTATAGTGTAAAATCCTGTAGATGAGCCTGCAGGCAGCTTTCCTCATGCTCAGTCCTTGCACAAGAACATGATCAACAATAATGCTTTATATTTCATCAGCAACAAATGACCCTTGACCTCATCCCCTTCATTTTTCTTTTCTCCTCCTATTCCTCTTTGCATCTCACTACCAGGATACATTTTCCAAAACACATAACCACTTGTGCTTCTGTTCATATCATCCTGAGATTCTGACTGCTGTGTCATCAGTTTTACTACAGAATGTTCACACATGGATAAATGTGTGCTGTTTGAGTTTTTTCAATGCTTGAGTTAATTATATTGTGTGTTTGTGTTATCTGAATGAGAACATGGTTAAACCTGTGCAAAATGATGGCGTTTTTGTGTAGAGTTTTGCAGAAAACACTGAGCAAATTGGACCGTGTGTGAATGCAGGTGAAATGTGTTAAAGGTTTTGAGAAATGTGTCTTTGTTTTGAGAACGGTAAGAATGGTTTGGAAAATTGGGCCAAATGAATCAGTTATATTGTGTTAGCAGCCGAGAAAAACTGTAATGTGGTCATCACTGATTTTGATTTACAATAAACATTGCAACAAACAGCAACATTGCAAAACATATGTGAGGTATGAAGTTGCAATTGTGAGATATAGCCTAAAGTTGCAAATGTCGGATTATGAAATAGCAGTTATGAGATATAAAGTCGCAAAAGTGAGATATAAAGTCGCAAATGTAGTAGTAGTAGTAGTAGTAGCCCTTTATTGTCACTTAGTCACAAGTACCAGTGAAATAAGCCATCAACCTGCCCATACATAACATACATATATGACAAGGGGGTAGACAGGACAGGAAGACAAGGAATTGAAGAAAATTACAGCATAACATGAGGAAGGAGAGGAGAAAAAAAATAACCCCCAGACTATGCTCCTTGGGGAGTACAGTGTGAGAACAGGAAAAAAACACCTCAGCAAAAGCACATAAACCATAGACACACTTTGCAACAGGGGAAGTGATCCAGCTCCAGCAGGCAGCCGTCCGGACCCGCGGCCATTCTCTGCGCTGGCCACAGACCCGCCTGTCAGGCTAGCGGGTTTCAAAGTGATGGAGGCGAGGGATGGGGGGAGGGGAAGTGAGTGCATATGTTTGTGTGTGTGTGAAGTAGTTTATAATCAATGTCTGTAGAATGGGGGAGGGAGCAAGAGCGTCTCACTGCAGTGTTCTTTCCCAGGATAAATTTCCAACAACGACCTTGCCGGGCAGTGCTGGTATGGGGAGCCAAAAGATAAGATTGCGATTTGTTTAGGCGAGTAGCCGCATTCCAAAACAGCTACTCTCTCTGTCCATTTCGGTCTCGATCATCAATTTTTCTCTGCAAAGCCGTGAGCTTCTCCTTGATAGAATCCATATTGCGATTATAGTCTCAGTCTCAATGCTGACCGCTCTTCCCACAGCTTCAATCATACGTGCAGCCTTGTGGGGCTTTGGACAGCTGTTCCCATTTTCAGAATTCTTCGATAACCCAGGGCAAAGCCTAATCCAATCAGCAAAATACCTGTTATCATGGTTCCGAATAGGTATTCAAATGGTGTCAATAGCGTTGAGAGACCAGTTGATCAAATCCATAATTTCTCAGTTTGAAGAACAGTGCAGAGAGAGTCTCTCAATAGATCAGACAATACTGGAGAGCAAGCAGGGAAAATAGGGAAGGACAGGGAGTGAAAAATGCGACCGTCTCCATTGAGAGCCAAACGAGAAGAGATATGAAGTCGCAAAAGTGAGATATAAAGTCGCAAATGTGAGATATGAAGTCGCAAAAGTGAGATATGAAGTCGCATTTGGGAGATATGAAGTCACATTTGGGAGATATGAAGTCGCAAATGTGAGATATGAAGTCGCAAATGTGAGATATGAAGTCTCAATTGTGAGATATGAAGTTGCAAATGTGAGATATAAAGTCGCTATTTTATTTTTATTTTTACTCTTTATTTTTTCTGATGCAGAAAGTTTCCTATTTCTATTTCAAAAATATCAAATAAGATACTTTATGCTCTACGCTGCATAGCACAGCAGTGAAAACATCTATATGCCATCTTTTGCGTATTCTGTCCTAAATGATAGTCAAATACTTAATAAATATTGCATTTATTAATAGTACAAGTATTTTGTTACACTTGCATGTTAAATCTAAAACAAGAGGCATAGTTGATAGTCAATAATGATGTGTCTAAAGTCATCCATTTTGACTGATTTCTTATGCTCCCAATGCATGCGCTCATCTGTGGAGCAAAAGTTCAGCAAAGGCAATAATCCACCGCTTTGAATGATCGGTTAGCTTTCAGGGATGTTTGCAGTCTTGTCACTATGGAGCACTAAACTCTCGGGAATGTGGAATCCTGTTTTCTTGTGAACATTAAGGCATGTTTAGACTTATTCATATTTGCCCAACAGCAATTTACCGGGCTCCTCGTACAGCAGAAAATAATGTAATTCTCAATTCATCAGAATACCAACAATCTTTATTTGTGTTGTGTAATGTCAATTTTTAATTCTCTACCACATACTTTTATATGTATTATTTATTAAGAAAACTGAATTTATTAACAGTGTCTTAGCTAAAGTTGTATTTATTATTATTATTATTTGTCTTTTTACATTTGTCTTTTCTATTATCTTAAATGCATCAAACATGAACAAATATTTGAAGAGTACAGAACTTAGAAACACTGTTAATTAAAGGGTTATTTAAGGACAACAGGATGTTTATTTATTTGTGTTTCTTATTAATTAATTCGTTTTTTTTGTAGATTTTACTGGATGAGATTATACATTTGATAAAATATGCAAAAATAAATATACACCCATTTATACAAAACAATGCTGCTCCGTGGATGTAAATGCTGTTTTAGCATGCCCCTATGAAACATGCAGTTTCACAACTGAAGAACAGACTCTGCATAAATTAAAGATAATCCTTGGTAAATTATGTTAATGTATTCGCATTGTCTCTGCATGCGTAACATGGGTAGTATATTACTAGTTTTGGGTTCCAGTTTTTTTGTATCAAGTTGAACTGTAAACCACATATGCCCCTTTAATTGAATGTAAGTCAGCAAAGACACATACTGTTGAAAATAAAAGCACTTCCTGTTCCATATAGCTACTATGCCGTCATCGAAGATGCGAAAGTTACATTGTCTGATCTTTCTCCACTGTTGTTTTGTGTGATGCTGATCTTGGTTTGTTTGATCAGTGTCTGTTTAAACAGTCCGAGCTCATTGTGCCTGATGAGTTGTGCTTCTTATTAAATTTAGCCAAGTTTCCTCAACAGCCTTCAGAGATAACCACTTCTGAAGAGTGTTTTGGCCTGGTGTTGCAATCCATGGTAAGTTTGCCGAACATGCTGGAAATAGCATATTTATTTGCCAAAAAATAAATAAATTCACAATCAGGATAGCAAGATACAAAAGAAGAATTCTGACTTCTTCCTTGCAATTCCAAATTTACCTCTCCCAATTAATCTGGCAAGTCTAACTTTTTTCTCATAATTCTGAGTTTATATCTCACAATACTGATTTGTATTCTCTGAATTGCGTTTTTCATGGTGAAAACTGGCTTTGATATAACACTGAGCCATCATCTTTGGTAAATGACTATTTTGATGAGTATTACACATTTACTATACAACAGAAAATATTAATAATTATCATTACAAACATTCTGTACTTTTTCCTCACTCTAGCCTAGTTTCGAGTCAACATGACTCACTCTTAGCTTTTAAATCAAATGTTCTGAACGAACCCTGTTCATACAAATGAATCAAGGAACATTCTGATCCCTAAGGAGTATAATAAATCTCATTCAAGCAGTTACACGTCTCCTTCTCAAAAACAAATATTTACCAGACCTTTTGAAATCTGATAATCGCATTTCTCATAATCTCCTTGCATTGGAATGAATCTTAAATGCTGTGCAAGAGTAATTCTTTGAGATTGTTTTCAAACCAAGAATGTGTGCATCCCAGGGGTGCATGTGCATAAAAGGGTGCAAATATGCATATAACATCTTGTTTTCAGAGTCACTGATGATGCTTTAGTTACTTTTAGTTAACTAATATTCATGTTAAGAGGTCACTGATATTGGCATGGATATTGCATATAACACTTTGGTATTTTGTGGTTGTTGCTTTAAGCATTTATTTCACAAAATAAATAATACCTACACTCTAAATGCTGGGTTAAAGACAACCCAGTGCTGGGTAAATATTGGACAGAACACATGCTGGGTTGTTTTCAACCATCAGTTGGGTTAAATGTTTAATCCATATTTTAGCGCTGGGTTGTATTTAACCCAGCATTTAGTGTGTTTATGCATGACGGTCAGTTATTTCCTAATTCATCATTTTAAAGGTAAAAATAAAACATAACACAACAACACATAGTGTTTATAAAATGTATGCTCTCTAAAAAAGCAGGGTTATTTTTTAAACCCAAATGCTAGATTCAGCCCAATGGGGCATTTTATTTGGGTTGCTTTTAATATTTTTACCCAGGTGCTGGGTAGTTTTTCTGTAAAGTTGCTGGGTCATTTTTAATGCTGGGTTATTTTTTTCTACCCAACCGCTGGGTTGAGCTTGTCTCCGATGAAACAACCCAGCTGCTGGGTTATAGTCAGAGCACGGGCTGTTTGAGTCCTTTACAGGAGAGCGGTTCTCAGGGCCACTGCTGCTGATTTGTGTGCATTTTATTTGATTTAAAAAGTCTTTACTGTGCTGTAAGTTGTATTATTTTACACAATGCAACATAAGGACGAGATGTCAGCTGCATCAGCAGCAGTCATGATGGAAACGCCTTTTGCCTTTCATAACATAAATGGATTTTATTCATTATAATACTTAGTTTAATTTAATTTCATGTTAAAATATGTTCTCTAATCTCGGTACTGTTTGTTTATGGGCAGGGTTTGGAGTCAGTCATGGCATATCTCAGCTACGAGTGAAACGCAAGGCCGGCTCCAGTTCCCCCGGCGAACAGCAACCCTGCACCGGCACGAGAATTAGCACTATTTAGGTAAAAAGCGATTACAGAGAACAGTTGAATACACTTAAATTAAAATACTACTTTTAAATGTAATATTTGTTAAGC
Organism: Gymnocypris eckloni scoliostomus; assembly: GCA_027564155.1. NCBI lineage: Eukaryota > Metazoa > Chordata > Actinopteri > Cypriniformes > Cyprinidae > Gymnocypris > Gymnocypris eckloni. Next base: position 1,922,204 of record CM050434.1, read on the forward strand.
CTAAATTGCTTGTTAATCGAGTTTAAATGTAGCTATAGTATTGTAAACTATACCGTATTCACCCAAATAAATTAAATTTGTCTTGTATTTTGTCCATGTATTCTTGCTTAATAATAATAATAGCAGAGAGGGGAGCGCAGTTGTTTGAAACTTGGAGCGTTTTTCTCTCGCTTCAGGAATGGGAATGGAAAACCATTCTGGAGTGGAGCTGGAGCGACACATACTTAGTGTTTCCAAGATTTATGCACTCTAAAAAATGCTGGGTTATTTTTTAAACCCAAATGCTAGGTTCAGCCCATTGGGGCATTTTATTGGGTTATTTTTGGAGCGTTTTTCTCTCGCTTCAGGAATGGGAATGGAAAACCTGGAGTGGAGCTGGAGCGGAGTGATTACGGAACGCTTTGAGTGGGTTGCGAAAACCTCTGTCTCTCCGCTCCGCTCCAGAGAAAGCTTCCAGACCGGTGAACCTTCATTTGGAACTAATTTTATATATAGAGAAGAAATATACGAACTAACTGGCCAAGTTTTGCCTGAAATGTAAGTTACTCAACTTTAATAGCTTATTTGTTGAGTTGTATATAGATAATATATTATTAATAATATATTGATATTATTTTTAAGCTACCACTTTTATTGTAGTATCTTATGTTAAAGGTATGATTATGTTATGTTATGAAACTGTGGTTACAATCATCTATGAAAGTAATAATGCATTACAGTGTGTATTATAATGCAGTAAGAATTTATCATAGGATTAATAATAATTATTAAATGTATAATTAAGTGCTACCATTTTAACATCCACGTGGTTATAATGCAGTATAGTCTGTGGTTAGAATTATTTCCGAAAATTTAAGATGCGTTATATATACAGTCTCCATAGAAAGTGTTACCAAACTTTTTTGTGTGTCTGGTGGTCTGTGGGCGGCGCGCGCACTTCCAGCCGAACTCACGGTGCGCGAAGCGATGCGCTTCATCCGGACGCGCGCTCATCCATGCAGCGGAGAACGGAGTGGATCTGACCGCTGAAGGGGGAATCTCCTCTCGTTACCCAACCAATGTGATACCTTCCGGCTCTTCGGGAGAGGTGTTCCTCTGTCGTCTCGATTGTCTTCACCTTGGTTACGCTTAAGAGCAGTATTTCTTCGCATTCAGAGAATAATGGAAGCGCTTGCGACGAGATGCGCACTCTTTCTTGCGCAGATCGCACTCTTCAGTAATACAGGTATGCAAAGCAGGAATCTTTACTTCACCTCATCTGTTTTGAATAAATCCTTCATTACTGGGTTTATAAATGAGTGTAGTGTATGCAATGCTGTACAGATGCGCAAAGTGCTGGATGTTATAGTTTACACACCAAGCGTATTTCTATTGAACTTGGGGTTCAAACTTTAAACATGATGTATTTCTAGCTAAACGTGACCTATGCCCAACATTTCAAGTCATTCTTTCATAACGAGTCACATCGTGGCAATTCAAATATGCCTATTTATTAATTTTTTGTCTGCTGTTGTATTGTATTGCCAGTCAATACTGAACAAGAGAGCCTGAAACATTGTTTCAACCGAGAGTTTGCCTGAGCATATGCTTTGTAGTTATATAAAGCCTCTACATTCACAATCATCAGTTCAATTAATGGATTTTTTTCGGCACTGTAAAATATGTCAACCCATTAAAATTGGAAATTGTTGTTTAATTGCTTTATATTTTTGCGATGCCAAATTCACAAGACTGCTAAATTCATTCACAGTTTCTGTCTCTATAAATGTAATTACTGATGAACAAAATCAAGTTTAAACTAAAACAATCATTAACATTAAACAGAATTAACAGGAATTATTAACAAAAATATTAATATAATGATTTAAATATGCGTGGTCTGCTTTCACCCAAGTAAATTGACGTTACATAGGAAGAATAAATAAATGAACATTAAAAAACAAAAAAAATTAGCAGTCTGAGTTCCATTATTATGTTGGTACTGCAGCTTTTTGTTTATGTATTTTTACACTGGGAAAGATTTGTGTGGCTGAGGTTCAGGTTCAACGTAGTGTTTGAGAAACATAAGATGTTAAACCCTTAAAATCAATTAAGTTAATTTGTAGGTTTATGAGGGAGGGGCTTCTAAAATCAGGATTATGACTCAGATCTCCGTCAATGCATTTTTGCTGTAGTATTATATGTATATTAAATGTATTTAGTGCACTGTACAAAGTGCAATTTGCAGTTTTTGCCTCAAAGGTGCACTCAGCAATTTTTGCAATTGAAGATATTCCAAATAAAGGAAAGAATACTTACTGTTAAGTGACATTTAGTTACATTAGCTAGCAGGAATCATATCTTCAAGAAAAAGCTGTTTTATTCTACATGGAGTGGGTTCCCCTTTATGGGCACTGTCATGTTGAGATCACATGACCAACGGTGTAATGCAACTCCTAATGCAACGGTGTAATGCATTTTTTCTAGTTACTACTACTAATAATCACTAATAACTACTAATATACTAAATCAATGCAGCTAACACCTGGAACAGGTGAAAATTTGATGAGATTGAATCCAAGAATGTCTATTATAAGGAGGAAAATAATGAATAAAAAATACAGAAACAGATTCAATGCAAAGCAGCAGCAGTTAGTAAACTACAGTCATCCAGACCAATAGGTGTCAGTATAGTCTAAAACCACTGACAATACTGGAACCAATAAGGAACAATACATTCACTTCTAAGGTATATCTACCTTGTCTTACCTTTAAAATTACTTGTTGGTCTAAACTGTTAAAGAAAAATGAAATAAATTAGAGAAAAACATTCAAGCCTGCAACAAAATTGTGACTATTGCTGTTTGTAGTTTAGTTTGTTATACAGTGCAAGTACCCTATGTGAAAAAAGCGTAACTTGGCTCAAAGTTAACATATGCCACTATTGTTCAAATTGTCCCCGAGCCCAGTTCAGTAGAAAGTGGCAAATGCTTATACAAACCCAGACTCATTATTTTGTCTGCTGTCTGTTACGAAGTGCCAAGGAGCGACTGATATGCCTGGATTAATCTTTTGGATGCTGTCTGAGACAAAGCCTTTAAGAGCGGGCCAAAGCCATTTTACTTAGGACTTGGGAAAGCCCTTTTGTAAGTCAGCTAGTGAACCGGGATAGTAAGTCAGTACCTGCTAAAAAAAAGCGCTCGGCTGCTCCTTCGTCCCTTACTACTTTTCTTCTTTTCAGTTTGGTGTTCTAAATGATGCTGTGATGAAATGTGTGGCACAAAGGAAGGGCTGAATCTTTAGGACGCGAGCTAGTGAATGAAATCTCTCTCACACCATCTGTCTTCCCAAGTGATGTACTATAGCTAACAAGTTTTTTTACACTTTTTTGGCGCTGCTCTGTTTTTCCGCTGAGAAAGTCCCTGTGTTGTTTGTCGGGTCTTGGGTTTGTGACAGATGGTAGTTGCGGACTGTAAAGCTGTCAGTTCGGGTTCATGTGGCCCCTCCCCTGCCACATGCCTCATATGTGTCTACCTGTGAGGGACGTGTGGCAGTGTGTGTCTCTACATGCTCCAATTAGTTGTGTGTCCAAGCAGAACTACCGTTTTAGGCTTAAAGGTGAAGTGTGCCATTTTTAATGTTAAAATACACGTCTCTTCCAGAGTGAAACAGCTAATGGGGAAAATAACTTAACTTGATACAACAGGATTTGATTGGATTGTGAAAAGTGGGCATTACAGACTGAATGCAAGTTTTGTAACTAAATAGCTGTTTGACTAGATTTTCCAATAGCCTATGTGGCCTCAGTGATGTCAGCAGAGAAGGAAAGTTGTTTCACTCACCTTTTTTGTGCCATTTCTGACAGATTGTGAGTGTGTGCATTTGCGAAGGGGATATTCAGTGATTTTTTTCAGCAGGTTATACAGGTGGCGACAATTTTTGTGTAAGTCACTGAATCATTCATTCAAATAATTTGTTCAAAAATACTGATTTATTCTGAACACAAAACATGATTTATGAGCCACAAAATTATTCACTCAACCGTTTTGTTCACAAAACACGGAATCATTCAAGAAAGAAACAAGTGACTCGATTTATGAGTGAGTCACACTATCATTCACTTAACTGATTCATTCAAAAACACTAAATTGTCTTCATGAGTGAGTCACAGAATCGGTCACTCAATCAATTCATTCAAAACACTGGTTCATTTATGAAATGAAACAAGTGACTGGCTGGATTTAGAAAAGAGTACTTGTGTACTTTCTTACAATTGTATCATATAAGATATGGTATAAATAGAGTGGTACATAAATCTGCATTCAGAAACTGTTTTTAAGATTAAGTCATTGAATTATTCAGTCAAACATTTCATTCAAGATCACTTAATTATTCAGGAGTCATTAAATCAGTTACCTATTTATTCAAAACATTAATTCATTCAGCAAATGAGACTAATAACTGGCAGAATTTGTAATGCAATTCAACTACTGTTTTTATGAACCAGACACTCAATTATTCAATCAACCTCTGTGTTCAAGAGTGCTGATTTTTTTCCAGAATATAACACAAGAGACTTTCTTTTTGAGTGATTTATTGAATTATTTACCAATTTGTTCAAAACAACAATTCATTCATTGGCTTCATTTGAGACTGTTTTCATTATTGGAGCAAAAACAGACTAGCCATAATATTTTTCTGAGATGTAAATCATTCACTATTAACTTCTTGATATAACTGTATAAAAACAGTATCTCACCTGCAGTTATGCTATTGTTATGGATATTTCTTTAACTGATGTAATCTTTGTGTTTGCTTAGAGTTAAAGCATCTGTTTGTGACCAGCACTTTTTTGTTTGTGTATTTCTTTTTTTTTGCTCTTTGGTGGGGGCACTTGGGGTAGCTTGGCATCCAGACCCCCTGTCCGAATCTGCTTTTGAAAACGGGAGCAGATTTCCCCTCGACAGCAGCGGGGGCATTTGATGAACAGATTATTCGGTATTAGGCTCAAGCACATTCACTCAGGCATGCGGAGAGGATGCACTGAGCCTCCGAGTCTTGTCTTTTCTCTCCTTCCCAAGACAGTGGAGGGGCCGAGCCTGAATGGACCGGGGCAGTGGATGGGATGGTGGCGAGGGGGCTTCAGTGGTGAGCCAAATCTCTGCACCATCCTGCCCATGGCCTTGGGCCAGTCCCGCTTAGTGAATTATGCTGTCAGCTGCTCGATTTGTTTGTGCCTGGCTGGCAAGAGGCGGCCGGTGCTCGTAGACATGCAACAAAGTAGGGTGTCTGGACTGGAAGGGGGGTCTTATTGTATGTGGCATGTGAGTGTGACATTCAGGAGGGCCCCTGATTTGTCCCAGTGGTGGTGCTCCCATGTCACAAAGGATGGATGAGCGAGTTGGGGTACTTTTGTGCCTCTGTGTGGGAGAGAGGAGTGAACTTGAACTGAGTGTCAGAGGCTTTCCTCTTTGCGTTTTTTTATTGCGAACACCTACGAGAGCACTGCTGTGTGTATTTATAGAGTTATAAATGGGATAGTTCACCCCCACTCCCACAAAAAAAGTTCATTTACTCAACCTCATGTTTTTCCAAACATGTATGGCTTGCTTTCTTATGTGGAATGCAAAAGATGATAGTTTGAGTGATGTTTCAACTGTTTTTGTCCATATAGTGAAAGTGATACATTCTATAGTGTACCATTACATTCAGATCCATTTAGATAGTCTAAAATAGCAACAAAAAAGTAGTTTTTATAAACCGATCCAAACCATATGTAGTTAGATTTTTTTAATCTCTATAATTTGTATTATAATTTTTTGGACCTTCCTTTGCTAAAGTATTGCATTTCCCTGTGAAACCTTGCATTCGCTCGCAAAACTTTTAGTGTTTGTTTGCAAAAATGTTGCAATATATATTTTTTCCTCTCACCACATATTTTTCATCACAATTTTTTTGCAAGCAAATGGAAAACTTTTTCAGGATAGTCCATAAGTTTTGCAAGCCAATTCAAAGTTTTTCAGGGAATGTAAAAGTTTTGTGAAAAAACGCTAAATTATTAATAGAATAGAATAGAATACATCATTATTGTCATTGTTAAAGGAACAATGGTTATTGCACATTGCCAAATTTTTGTTATCACTGCATCCCTGATTAAAATGTTAGGATTTTTGTAAATGCATGAGTTTGATCAGTCAGACTAGAGTATTTTTTTTGTCATTTGTGACAAACAATTCCCTCCAGAAGACCTTAACATCATAAGACGAGGCAAAAACCATTGAAAAACTCTTAATTCAATTTCCAGTCTTTCATGTGCCATTTCATCTTTTCAGTTTTTCCTTGATCTCTAAATCCATTGAAAGTCTGTCTCTCTCACTCTGTGTCCCTTGGGAATCTTCATCTCAGTGCGTATAGATTGACAGGCTCTGCTGGGGCCCCAATGGCTCTCTGCCGGTTGGGTCGGTATCCCTGACTTGCCACTTAATTAATGACAGCAGACTAGGGTTTGCTGTCATGTTACTGAAAGAGCTGCTCCCGTCTGCCATTGGAGAAAACAAGAGCAGGTCTGTTGAGTGCTAGTTTAAGATGCTTTGAGATCCCTTCCTGTTCTTTTCCGGGCTAGAGGTGTGTGGTCTAGATCTCTGCTCTCATTCAATAGACCTTGGAGAGGATGCTGAATACAAATCAAAAGTAAAGTTTGGACACTATGATATAGTCGCTTGGTCTCTGACACTGTGTGAGTATAAAGTCTGAGGTCAATGTGAGCATCCAAAGAGAGGACAACCAAAGCTGTTTGTGTTTTCATCTTAAATCACTTGTGTTCTTGAAGTAGTTTAAATTCTATTTGTATAGAATGGCAGCAGATCGAAGATTAATAATTTATAGTATGTACAGGACTATAAAAGGCTGTATTGTATACTCTCCTGAGTGGCTTGAGTTACTCTATACCTTACACAGTATCTTCTGACAAGGATGAACGCACTAGAGTATTAGGAGGTGTGCCTTGTCTGTCTGTCAAGTCTGTCTGTCTATCTAGCTGTTTGTCTGTCTGTCAAGTCTGACTATCTACCTGTCTAGTCGGACTATCTATCTAGCTGTCTAGTCTGTCATCTATCAATCTGTTTATATTATACAACGTATACAAATTTTTGTCATATTTTATTCTTGATTTGAAAATCTGTATTGCTGTATTGTATATGAAATTGCTGCTTGGGGAGTTATGAATATGGCTGTTGAGTGAACAGACTTGTCATTAAGGGACTTTGGTAAAATACAATAAAAGTCTGGTTAAAAAGACATTTACTTCATCAAGACTTGAACTTGGGTTGCCAAAGCACAACTATGCTGGATGTCGGAGCGCTGCCCACGAGTATGTCGACTCTGATGAAAGGGTCAGCTTTCAAAGGTTAATTGGAATCTGAACTGCTCACAAGACAATCTATACGCTGTTGATGACTGAATGGACATGTTGTATTTATACTAGCAGGCTAGTTTTGGTCATATAAACAGACTGTTCTGATCACATAAACACTGAAGGTCTCCTCTTCTACAAGCAGATGACACAGATCCACATCTGGCTAAGGAGGAGACAGCTGGTGGATGAGCTGTGGGTGGTTTGGTGATCTCCCCCAGATTGGGCTCAAATGAGACAAAGACCAGGGCAAAAGCTTATCTCACAATCAAGGCTCTTATAAGATTTACAAGCATATTTGACTGTGCTGAGTTACTTTCCTCTTATGATGTCCTCTGAAGGCTGCAATTGTATATAAATTATCATCATTTGACCTTATGTGATATATGATCATCATTTGACCTCATGTTGGTCTTATGTTGTTTCTTAGTTATGCAAATGGTAAAGGAACATTCCATTTGATCATTTTGCGAACATTATAGGAGCATTAATGTTCTCATAAAATCTGAAACAAGTAGTAACATTTAAAAAAACTGTTAGACCACCATCCAACTAAAATGTTTTGGGGGAAAAAAAGTTTCCTGTTAGTCAGAAGATGACTTCATAGACGCCTTTTAGAGTTGAGATTTTAAATGAAAATGTTTCAGTGTCACTCAAGGACACTGCAGCGTTTGATGGTCCTCTGCATACTCTCAGAGTCTTCCCTCATCTGAGAATCCATGCCCTTTTCAATTAGGATACCACTCCAAATAGCTACTCGCATGGGTCCTCCAGGCCATCAAAGAAATAATAGGATATCTTCAGTCTCTTAATTAGGTCTGATTCTCGTTAATCCAGTTCACCCCGCCTGCACCATATGTCCCGGGGAAAACCGCTGTGGCCCGATGCAGGTGAAAGAACAATGACAAATTCCTCCCCGCTTTTTCATTCAACCTGTAGTAGTGCTTTTTGAGTATGTACTAGGCTGAGTGGGCAATCTCTGGCTTTGAATGAGAGGAGGAGACACATCGGAGAGCCTCTTACACTTCTTGGAACTCCCATTGCTCCAGCTAATTAGCTAAGATTCATCACATTAAACTGCTTTATCATTTGCTGTACAATATACTCTCATACAGACTTCAAAGAGTATTTGAAGCTCTTTGGTTCATATTATGAAATATTCTATAGCACTGCTTCTTGACAGGTGTTGTGACCCAAAAATGGATTTCAGGACTGTTCTGATTAGTTAGAAAATAATATTCCAGGTAAAAAAAATATAATAAAATATCTAAGAAAGATATATGGAAATTAATAAGTGTGACTAAAAGTCTGAACTTTTATGCTCTTATTGATGTCTAATTGTGAGAATTAATAATTACCATGTTTGTGGTTTTGGATCTTAATGAGTGCTGGTGGGCCCTAGATTAAATGTATTTTTGTCTAGGCCACCTCATGCCAAATCAAAGACTCCTTATGTTCCTCACGAAGCCTCTGAGCATGTGGAAATCTGGCTGTAATGATTCGTCTCAGATGTACAGCGCTCTTTCTTCATTGAGAGAACGGCTCTGTATACAAGATGTGCATCTGTGTTGATCATTTCTCAGGATATTCTTGCTTAGACGTTTTTTTACTGCCATTTGCTTAACAACTTCTCACAAACATGACTTCAATAAGCTTCCAATAACACTCAAGACATTTAATCAATAATTAATTTATTTAGTCACTAATTGGATATATCACATTTTATATATTACATTTATTGAATAATAATAAAGTTACAAGACAAGACAAAGATTTTATCTTCTCAAGATATATTTTCTTTCTCATGTTGTGCAATTAAAATAAGTGGAAAATGTAATAAAAAATAGGTTGGAGTCGTGGCTTAGTGAACATTGAGCTCTGCTGCTCATGTGGGAGATTTGATTTTGCATCTGGACCGCATTTTGATCACTCCTGTTTGATCTGGTTTCTTTCTCTTTGAATATCCATCTAAACAGCAAAAAAGAGAATATTTTTATTTTGAAGATGTCTTAAGGATGGGGAGTTAAATTGGCAAACATGACTTTTAGAGCACAGAATCATAATTTGCTTTAATTTTCATTCCAGTTTTGCTCGTTTTCTTTCCTGCTTTTCTCATATTTTGGGGACTTTTTATGTGTGAAACAGTGTCCCTTTTTTGCCATCAAAGCACGTTTTCTCTATAAACAGAAGGCTCAGATGGACCCTATATTTAAAACATAGCCAATCCAACTATAAATATTTACTGCTGTTTTGCATTTGAGGCAGAATTGAGTGGTACACTTCACTTTGTATTTTTTTTACTCAGGATGCTGTTACAGTCACATCAAGAGCTTGAGTTCACTCAGTGAAGTCAAACATGAGTAAACTCGTAACTTCAGGCAAGTTTTTGTGAAAGAAACTGGTCTGAAACTGTTCATGGTGGTGGGTGTGAGTTGGCCCGAGGTCCATTTGTTTTTCTGCAGTAGTAACAAAAACGTTTCCTGCATGCTGATTGCCTAAAACATATATTTGGCCAAGATAACCTGTCTAAATGTGGACCGGGTTGATGTAGTTTTCTTAAAGGGATAGTTTACCAAAAAATGAAGATTGTGTGATAATTTATGCACTCTTATATTGTATCAAACCCATGGACAGGATACATTTTAAAGATTGAGCTGTGAACTTGAAAAATAGTGATTGAATCATTAAGTAAGCTGAACTGGATCAGTCAGATTTATGAACAAATCATTCACTCTCAGTTTCGCAGACAAGCCTTAAGCCTAGTCCTAGACTAAAGTGTAAATCTGAGCTGTTTTAACTAAAGGAAACTGGCACTGACTGATCTTAAAAGATATCAGTGCCTTTGTATTAAGAGGCACACCACTAATGCTTTTTCTAAGGCAAGTTTATACAAATTACTTAAATGTCCTAATTGAACTATGACCTAATCCTGGTTTAGGCTAAGTCCTGTTTATAAAACCGGGCCTCAGATTGGTTCATTGATTCATTAAGAAGATCCAATTCAAAAGATTGATTAATTGTTAATCAGGGATCACTACATCTCTCATGAACACACCAAGACAAGTTTTTATATGTGAATCATGTATTTTTCCATAATATTCGTTCATTTTAAAAGGGCATACATTTAAGATTTGTATATTTAAATTGCATAAATATCATAAATGGTGCACATTTGTCAGTTTTGGTGGTGTTCTTGGCTTTTAACATTACTAAACATAGTGGCTAATGCAATACCAGCTGACTACAGGATGATGAGAAATAAATCACACTTACAAGCAATGTCCAGTCATGAACCCGGTCGCCATCAGTCTTATCGGGTAACACAGCAGGGTTGATGCTGGAATGCACCGGAGCAAGATTACTACGCAATTAAAAGCACATCTTCTACCCACACACACTTCACCAGCATCACACTCCAACTGAGATTCTGTGTATCCTACACACACACACACACACACACACACACACACACACACACACACACACACACACACACACACCTATAAGCTTCATCTGCTCACTCTGGCAACAAACTGTTTGCTCACCGTGTTTGCTTGCTGGCTACATGATTGCTCTCGATTTCCATTCAGCCTGCTCAGTAAAATACTCTTCTATAGAATATTTACATTAGGAGTAATTATTACATGATTATAAATCTAAATGGTTGCATGCTATTCCTAAAATTCCAGACAAAAACTGAACTAGTCGTTTCTGTTTTCTCACAGGAAATTGAAGCTAAACTTATCAAGGAGAGTTTAATAGCGAGCCTTTAGCATAATTCTATCCCTCTTTACCAATGCCTGATTATAATGTAGCATTATCATGATAACTTGTTTAGCACGCTAACAGCTTAGCATGGCATCTGTTGACAAAAATTTGTACGAGCTTTTCATGTTAGCTTGTTAAACAAAGGCTAACTGAACATACAAATAAATGGCCAACTTTACGTGCTAATCTTAGCTATGTGCTGTTGCTTACATACTGTACCTTTACTGTAGATGACTTCACAGCTTATTGCCACAGATTAAAAGATTAAAAACAGTAGTTTTGATATTATTGGATAGTAAAAAAAGATTTGTGGTATATGACTGCATCGTTCTTTGTTAATTAATTAATTAATATATGATGTTGATATATATTATATATGTGTATATTTATATGGACCTTAAACAGCCCTTTCATGCTTGAAAACCCTCCAATGTGGCTGAATTTAAACAATTCTGCAAGGAAGAGTGGGCCAAAATTCCTCCACAGCGATGTGAAAGACTCATTGCCAGTTATCGCAAACGCTTGATTGCAGTTATTGCTGTAAAGGGTGGCACAGCCAGTTATTAGATTTAGGGGGCAATTACTTTTTCACATAGGGCCAGGCAGGTTTGACCATCTTTTTTCCCTCAATAAATTAAATAATTATTTCAAAACTGCATTTAGAATTTACTCGGGTTATCTTTGTGTAGCACTCAAATTTGTTTGATGATCTGAATCAATGTTTCAATGTTTTGTAATAAGTGAAAGTAGTCGCTGCCTTTTTTCTGTGCTCCTGTCAGCGGGATTTTTACAAAATCAGCTCTTGGTCTTTGATTTCTTGTTCTCATCTTATGTTGACCGGGATTAATCTTGAGTGCTGATCTCTTCTGTCTCATCTTCTGAGATGAATTTGTGTGGTTGTACACCTTTAATTTCACTAATGACAGCTGAGGTTTGAAGTCTCCTCTTCTGGCACATGTCTTCAAGCAGTGGTTGTCTTCTCTCGTTCCTAATGCATTAGTGGTAAGGAACAAAGGGTCACCTTCCTTACATTACCCTCTTGTTACCTTTCTGTATTGTCTTAGTTTCTGTTCCTCTTTAAAGTCATCATGTCAGTCCTTTCATATCCTTTTACTGGCTCTTATGGAAACTCAAAATATTGAGCCAAGATGCTTTGTCTGTTTTTTATTTTCCATCATTTACTCACCTGCATGTTATTACAAACCTATTATTATTCTTTCTATTTGGAAGAACCTTGGGGTCTGAACAACGTGAGAGCCCTTTGCCAATTATTGTAGAGACTGAGCACTGCAATATTTTTCAAAACATTGTTTTTATGTTCCACAGAAAAAAAGAAAGTCGTGCATATTTGAAACAACATGAGGTTGAGTTAACAATGACAGAATTTTCATTAATGCGTGAACTGCTCCTTAAAGTGGGTCTGAGAGTTACCTTGAGGGTAATATGAACCACCATATTGTATGTTTACAGCTTCATATACGCTTGTAAGCTATTGAACGTCACTAGCGAAATGTCTGCAAAACATTTGAGGATGTACAGAGTAACCAAACCTCCTAGCCTTGTTGTCTAGAATGCAACAAGTCCTTGTTATATTTCATTCACTCTCTGTTACACCATGTACCAGGAAATCAAGCCCGTGCATAAAGCTCTTGGCTCACATGAGAGCTGTTGATTGGGTGAAAGGGAATATGGGTCCTGTCAGACAAAAGCAATCAGGCAGACAGCAAGGCGTTACAATGCATGGACCTGCAGTCCCGCCGTGGCTCTCACGGCTGAGCCACATATCTCATTGTTGTGTTTGTATTGATACGGTGAATGGGGCAGGCCATGAGAACGGACATGGGCGCAGTTCAGCGGGGAAGAGCAAGTGAATGGCCACCTCTCTGCTGACTTCAGAGCTTTTTCATAAATTATTTCCCTTTGTTATTCTTACCTGTGTGGTTTTCAATGAGGCTCAAGTTTCAGTACGGCTCCTTGCAGCTACAGGATCAAATACTATCACTTGATAATGTTGTAGCTGTTATTTTGTATTGTTAATTACTGTAAACTTGCTCCTATTAACTAGCTAATTTTATATTTTCCTGTTTAAATTACACTATTGATTCCTTGTAATGCTAATGTTTATTACATTTTCTTTCCCTTATGAAAATTACCCATGGTTTCACTACAAATAAAACCAAAAAACAACGGTTTCAACAGTTAAACCACGTAACCAAAAATAATGGTTTCGCTGCACTAACCATAGTTTAGCCATGGTATTTGTAGTAAAACTGTGGTTATACAAATGGTATTCACTGTATGCCCAAAAAAACAAAGTTACTTTTACTACAGTAAAACCATTGTTCATTTTTGTATGGTTTACTTAAAGGGGCAGTTCACCCAAACATAAGGTATTTTTAAACGTATTTGAGCACTAATAGCACAGGTTTTTTAATAATACATTAATGACAAATAACATAAAATCACGTGCTTGAAAATATTTTATATTAGTTCACACTTGAGTATATAATTTCTGTGATAAGTGCTCTATTTAAAATTATGCTAAAGTGTACTTCTATTTCATTCACTGTAAAAAATGACAATGAATTTAACGGTAAAAGACTGTAAAAATGCTACAGTAAAAACCTCTTAAAGGGTTAACAGTACGGTCCCCTACTATGTACAGTGAAAAACTGTATTTGAAATTACATGTAATTTTACGGTAATATACCGTTTTTGGAAAAAGAACATATAATGTACAGTGAATAACCACAAATTGACATTCCCAGAATTCCCTACATTACATTTCAAATTTGATGATTTTTTTTGTTGAAATAACTTTATTGCATTATTTAAGTTTCATGTGTGTTACCATTAAGGTGTTTAGTGTTTGTGTGAATGACACTGGGCACCTTCTATATGTTAATATTTAAAAGCTGCTTGTGATAAGCTTTGTTTCATCACGTGACTCTCATCACCATCTGCTTTTGGTGGTTATCTGTGTATTTCAAAGGTACAAAACAGAATTCAGTACTTCAGTAGGTTGGAATAATAACATTATATCAGTTAATGAAATTCCGGTATTTAACTGTAAATTAAGTTAAAACCATAAAACCAAAAATGTTACTTCCGTATTTTTTACGGTAAAAATCTGGCAACCACAGCTGCCATTTTTTACCATAAATTTTACAGATTTGTTTTACAATGTAGTTATACAATCAGTAACTGTATCAAATGTATTTTTCATAAATTGTTGTTACACACAGAAAAATAAGGGTTTAAAATTGTACCTTTTGGGGTACAACAGCTTGTCGTATTAACCACTAATAGGTACGTATTAGTACCTCAAGGGTATGTATTACTACTCTAAGATACTAATATGTACCTATTAGAGGTAAAAAAGGTAGAAATATGTCCTTTTAAGGGTACTGCTCCAGAGAAAAGCTGTTGTACCCCAAAAGGTACAATTTTAAACCCTTATTTTTCTGTATGTACCATACTAATTTTTGTTAGGGTATTGTAAAGAAACAAAACACACTTCATTGTTGTCAATATTCCCAGAGCGTGCTAAATTAGTACAGAAATCTAAACCCTGGGTGAGCTATAATTAGCATGTATGACTAGATGTGGCGTTCTGACACACTGTAGAAGTGTGTAGACATTTGTATGGCCTAACAGATGCACAGACCATCTTGAAAGGACCAAAACCAATGTGTAGACAGACAGACAAAAGCTAACAGAAAGATGAACCAAGACTGTACTTCTGTTGCTAGCGAATAGGCGGGCAGTTTCTCTTGGCAAACCTGTTCAGTGTAGGGTATCCTAGCTAAAGGTGTAAAGGTGTTTCATGTCAAAGCCATTGTTGCTTGTATTGTGGCCTTTCTCCCAAGAGACAGGGCCCTCTTTAGGGAGGTTTCTTTCATCTTTTAAAAGCATTAACATGGTCGGTTTGGCAAAAGACTGCTGGAACTGAAGACGATGTTAGCTTAAAAGGAATGGAGAGATTGTGTGGTTTAACTTAGTTTAACTTGTTGACAGCTTAATAGACTTTCTTATCAGTCCTAGAACTAAACAATGGGCGGTGAAAAAATGTCACTGTCTGAATGGCAACTCTTGGTAGTGATCTTGGTCACTCCCCAGGACAGCTGTTTTCTGAGTGGTTACTTGGCTATATGATAAAAGTGGCATACCAGATGAAGGAAACAAAGTTTTTTCAGGCACTTAACAAATTAAAATCACTAAAATATAATAATATTATCTATAAAATGTAATATTACTTAATGGTGGCTTTTACATATTTTATTATGGAGTTAGATATGGACTAAATACTCAAATGGACATGTTTGTTACCATACTTTAAGAATGACCTTGGTATCATAAATATTGCTTATTTAGCTTAAATCACACAACTGGATATATATTCTAAAGTAAGCAAAATATATCATCATAAAGGCAATGGCTCTGTCTCTGATATAGTTGACTGCTTAGGATATAGCTGTCTGTCCGATTTGTTCTATTTTTGTTTGTCAATCTGCAGTGATGAGCCTGAAATGGCACAGATTGAGTTATGGACAGTTATGGATCAGAGGTTCGACCCACATGCATTAGGCATGCAGGCTAGTTATGTGCTAATTAGAGCATCGGCAGAAGGCTTTTAGAGTTTATATGCCTCTCCCACTGCATCTGCTTCTCTGTTTGTTTACTAGAAGTCAGTTTTGGAGTATTAAGGGAATACATAATTAATCCAAAAAGGAAAATTCCTGTTGTTCCAAACCCATATGATTTCAATAGTACACAAAAGGAAAAATAATAACTTGACTTAATAAATAATAAGAGTAAATAGTGAAATTGCATTTTTCTTTGAAATGCTATAAATAAACGAAAAAAAGCGGTTCTCAGAAACAAACTGAGGTAGAAGGAAACTCCATTACATTTAATGGCAAATAAGTTATTTTGATAGTCAATTCAATAGAAATAAAAAGCAAATTGTGGGACTAAATGAATCCAGTGGTATTTGGACAAGGATTGATTTGATGTATTGTCTCCTATATAGCATGTGATTGGAGGACTTTGTGTTTGAAATAGCAGGAGACCAACATTTTGAAAGAGTGGAGTGATTACGAGGAAGACCTTTGTGGATAAACTTTTACCGCATGACCTTAAAGTCCTGGGTGATGACCTTCTGACAATAAAAAAAACCTTTTTTTAAGTCAAGTGAATGAAACCACCAGGCAAAAGACTGAACAAAGAGAATAATAGAGATTGTCTTTCTGTTCAACTCCTCCTGAACTCACATTCTCTATGATTTCCATATTGTTCTAACAATCTGATGCATAATTGCTTTTATCAAATAATTATGCCATTTGATTTGGCACTGTCACTTCCCTAACAGGATTCCGTGGTGTATTACAACCTAACTGCAGAGTTTCAAACCATTAATACTGGAATAAATCCAAACACGTCATTCAGGGACTTCGTTCTCCGTGGTAGAGCAAACGTTTTGACAGCAGGTCATGACATGATTTAGCTGCTGCAAGAGGAATTTTAAAGATTGATCTGTCTTTTTGAAGCAGCCGTCCTGTTTCATAGCTGATTTGAACTTTTAACCAAAATTAGCTAGCCAGATTTTGAATAAAAATGCTAGGCCTATATTTTAAATCCAAAAATACATAAGGTTTGAGGAACATTAAAGAGGAGTTTCACCTTTTAAGACCATCTGTCAGTTTACCTTGGCTTAAAATCAACAAGTACATTCTTATTACAATGAATATACAGTGGAGAACCCTGAGGCTGCATTTACACTGGCACAAAAATACGATATTTTGCTCACATCTGACACAGATTGGAATTTTTTGCACATGTGTAAATACAAAAACGAAACTAAAATGAAATCATCTTTGAGAGGAAGGGGGCCCCCTGGTGTTTCGGGGTCCCACGCAGCTTGTGTATTCTGCGTATAGGGAGGATCGGCTCTGGGTCTACCATGTGCATAGTAAAGCGATCACTGCAGACAATCCTTTTGGGCGGGAATTAATGTCAACACTGATATCGGATACCAGTCGTGTCTAAAGTGAATGTAAACAGACGGCCAAAAAATTAGATATGGACAAAAGATCGGATCTGTGCAAGACTTGCAGTGTAAACGCAGCCTGAGACTCAAAATCAAATATAATAATAATAACACAAAGAATTATATGGAGAACAATGAATTTTATGATGTAAGATGAATAAGAAATTTGTAAGATTCAGCACTAGGTCGCTAAACAAATAATATAATTACCTAACTATTTTATACAAATAAATAATTATACATTTATTTTAATACATGCATAATTTATAACAATTGTGTAAATTCTTATAATTATTTTAATATATGCATTATTTATCATGATTGCTTATTTATTGAATTATTAGAAAGAAAAGCAAAAAGGGGCATAACAAATACTAAGAAATTCTCACCTTAAAAAACATTCATATAAAAAATGTGTATTATGAAAATTTGTGAATATTTTTTTAACTTCCAATTGTTTTACTGATAATATATTTGCAATGAAAAAACATTGCATTAGAAAATTGCCAAATAGATCTTTTGATGATTTTTATTCAGTTAAAGATTTTTATTTAGCAAACATATTTAATTGTTTTGACAGATTAAGCTGATATTTGTTTCTTTTTCAGCGGATGTATCAGAAGCATATGGATTCAGATCACAGAAGAGACTCTCAGAGAACATAGACTGGTCATACGAGGGTGAGTGTTGAATACTAACTGTACTTAACATACATCTTGTTTATTATCTCTGCATAGTGATCACAGCGATTAGACTTCAGTCTGTATAAAAGGCCTGCCCGAAAGATGCACTCTGAACTGAAGCTCTTGGCATCTTCCCCCATGCCAGTTCAGGTTTAGGGATCATCTTTGTCTAAGCATGCAGGGCTTAACGCCACAGATTAAACTCATCTGTATCTAACTGGGCTTTCAGGGTTAATATGGCAGGTCCTGCCTGATCTCGCCCAGCCAATACATGTCAAAGTTTACAGGGTGTGTTTGGGCTTTCATGCACTGTGACTGCAAGTTGTGGCTCTGTTGTGTTGTTCATCTCTGCTGAAACTGACTTCATGCTGTGTTTAATCCCAGTATTTCCATGGAAAGCCTGATTTTATTGGAACAGAAATATGACAGCTTAAGTGTCTTTATAATATAGTGTTTTAAAGTGTAATATTAGAAGATGAATTATGAATTTTTAGGTGCTTTAGGTGATGTATTGTACACTTTTGGTTGTAGTAATTTAGCTTTACATAATTTCCAGGACTTTCTCTGATCCTGTTTAGGCTGTTCTTGATGCCACACCTTTAATACTTTATGCAAATTACCTATTGTGATTGGCTTTGAAATCCGTAAAAACGCCCCGGGCTAGTCTCTGTAAACATGTAAACACTCTGTAGTCTCTGTAACATTCTCAGAAGTTTGGCTAACATTCTGGTAAGGTTCTCTCAAAGTTATGAACAAATATTCTTCCAATAACAGCAATAGAATGTTGTTTTTAATAACATTCCCACAACATTAGCACAAAAACTCATTCATGGAATGTTTTTCTTAAATATTTAGTTGGACGCCCAACTGACTTTTAAAAATGTTACTACTTACTATTTTCAGATGGTTCAGGAAACATTAAAAATGACATTCCAGTAATGTTTGCAAAGTCATAAATTGTTCCCTTAAAGAGATAGTTCACCCAAAAAAAATCCTGTCATTAATTACCCACCCTTGTGTCATTCCAAACCCATAAGACCTTTGTTCATCTTCAGAATACAAATTAAGACATTTTTGATGAAATCTGTGGCTGCGTTTACACTTGGCATTAGCATGCGACCTGTATCTGGATGTTGTTCACATACACATTGAAAAGATAAGTGTAAACGCTCATCTGATCTGATGCTGATCGGAATCAGCATGTCCTGGTCCAGAGGTAGTCGAGGATGCGTTGTGATCAGATCTCAGTGTAATGTAAACGCAATGTTTAATAATTAAAATGTTTTAAAATAATGTTTAATAATTGAATGGGAATGTTAGCAAAGCGTTCGTAGCGCATGTTTTTGTAAGCTGGGGAGCAGGAAAAGTCATGTTTTTTATTATCGGGCCCCTTGAAGTTTGGGAAGAGATGAAGTATAAAATCAAACAACATCAGTGACACATTTTGTATCTCTCGTCTTTTCATCTCCAGCTCTTTCCCGTTTCTAGCACAATGGAGAATTCCCCTGTCTCGCTTTGTTATTGAAAGTAGGCCAGATTTGATATTCTCATTATTGTTGTTCACTTTTGATATTTAGCTTCTGATCTCTACGATGTACAGATCGTTCCTTTGGAAAATGATTCAGAAGATGATCTGAATCTTCAGCTGGGAGCACGGAGTTTCAGAGCAAATGTGTTTAGTCTTGGAAAGATGATCTATTGAGTTTGGATAATAAGTGACGAGGTTATCCATCTCCTGAAACCTCTTGTTTTTGACCAGATCTGGGTGTCATTGGAGGTTGGCACAACAAATGGGGCATTACGGCGTCTGGACTGCATGCTGGTGGTTGGTCATGCAGATGGGACATTGTTCATCAGTATTACCCAGAATACTGCAGGCCCTCCTCCTCATTGACCCGTTTTTCATATTGCTCATGTTGTCTAAATGATACTGTAAGAAAGGACCCGGCTGGAACGATCCAATGACGGCAGTCGTTCCGCGGGTGAAGGGCTTTGCGTGTTACGATCTTTCCTTTTCACGACACAACAAGAACATTAAAATGGAACACTTCTTCTTATATATTTTATCTCGTTATTTCATCTGACTCCATAAAATGAAAAGGGTTTTAATGATGTCTGTGCATCATTAAAACAGGAACGAATGATTGATTATTCTTATCAGCTCTTTTTCAATACTTTACCCGTCCAGACATAGGGAAGCTATATCGCTCAGAGGTCCTGTTTTCCACAGATCTCACGGACACAATCTCGTCAGGCCCGGTCATCAGTCAGAGGTAAATTATGGTTACGTATCTGAGATTTGCCGTAAATTCACACGTACACAATCAGAGATATCAATAACCCTCATGGGGCACCCTCAGAACTCGAGTTCAATCGTTTACTTCAGTAAAGGGTTTTGGCCACTATCAGATATGTTAGCAGATCAATATACTACACTCGTAATAGCTTTGGGTTGGCCAAATCTTTGTTTAAAGTAACATTAAATCAAAAGTCAGAGGTGTGGACGTGCCGAATTCAGTTAGATCAGGCGGCGCCGTCCTGAACGGAATTAGCCCGTCCCTACACCCAAGCACACTTAAAAGATGCGGATATTAGCCGTCGCTAAAACTGACGCAGGCTTGCGGAAATATACGAATCCACTAATCTGGTAGAGAGAAAGCACTCTTCAGAGGCAGTTAGAATAGAATCAAACGTTACAATTTATTGACCAGGTAATCAAAACAATAATTCAAAGCTCCAATGTTACAAGAATAGAATCAACGGTTAACCATAACATAACAATAATTCAGGAATTGAAGAACTTGTAGAAATTACTACCTGGCAATGAAAAACTACACACAAGTGACATGTGCGGGTAATCAGTTTACTGACTCCCAGATGTTTGTGTCCCTTTTCCTTATATACCCAGATAATTCAATAGACCCACCCAGGTGGGTACCCAGGTGGTATCTTGTCATTATAATAAGTCTTTAGAATTGGCCACCAAAGGCTTCTGGAGATCCTGTGGCCAGGATTACTTATTTACATACAGGAGGTGTTTTGAGTAGGAAATCAGGGGGAGGGCACGTCCCCCTGCTGTACACTATTCTTCTCAGATTTTAGAACTTCTTTTAGCTTTTCATTATGATTGGGATGATGAGACCATTTTACCAGGCGCACTGAGACATTTCAAAAGATATCAAACATGTATGGTTACTTATTTGTACATATTACATTGCATGGATTTTTCAGTGAATTCTCAGTGGTGAGGGAGGGGAAATGATGAGACCGTCAGTACAGGTGTGGATCCCCAGTGTGCTGCACCCGGATGTTACTGTTACATATGCAAGAGACAGCTTTGTGGATTCCCCAGTGTGCTGCGTCCTGGATGACATATGCAAGAGACAGCTTTTGTGGATTCCCAGGGGCCTTTTGTCCTCTAGAGGGGCCCAGACACATTGGCACAGACACATTGGCACCAGTCTTACAGTTTCCTCCCTTTGGCACTGTTTGGGCCACTCACAGGCTTCCCTGCAGTGTCACTTCAGTCGTTGTAAGGTGGTACTCTGTTTGGAGGATGGCGTTCTGTACCAGGTCCATCGTGTCGATCAAGGCTTGTGTTCCGTGTTCATAAAAGGTGTCGTCCCACCATGGGGAGACCTCTGCGTCCTTTGGCATCCATCCGAGGATGTCGATCTGGCCCATAGAAAAATCCTCTGTCACTTCCAAGCAAAATGAGTGATCAGCAGGACAGGTCAGTCCTCCATATGTGAATTCATCTCACTGATGACACACCACTGTGTATGAGACACCTGAATAGCATTTGAATGGCCATGCAAAGATTCAACACTTATGAGTTTGCTATCATTGGGAGAGAAAGGTTGTAATGTGTTATATGTACAGACAATATAATTGTGAGTTTCATGACAAGTGCGACTGGTAAATAAGGTCTCAGTACCCTTCAACGTAGGTGATCCCATTTAATTACCTGATCTTTAACTACCGTGCCAATGGATCGAATATTAGTGGAATTTGGATAAACTTGATCTGGGTGGATTAAAGGAAAAGTGGCAAAAAATCCAATACAATCAATACATTCGTTTTCAGTATACATCACAATTGTGGATATTAATTCTGAATACTTTACATTTTTCCTGAAGAGAACCATCTATGTAAATCTAAAACCTCAATTAAATCATTCAAAACATGTCTCGGGTCTTGTGAAGACGAAGATCTAAAATTTCCTGTCTTGTTGCAGTGAATAAATCTTGTGCATATGATCTGCAGGCTAAGTCACGCTCGATGGTAATGGGTCTGATTGATGTGTTGGAAACCAGTGGCCATCTGATCTGTCAACCATGTAGAGAATTGAGATTGTTTGGTTATTTTATAAGTGTTGGCTGCTGAATTAATTGATCCGAACAGGCGGCTATACTGCTGAGCAGGTCTTGTTTTTAGCGAGCAGGTGGAATTTGGACAAGTCTGTCTTTGTAATCAGAAATTAAATCATCGATTCGTGACTGTAGTCATGCATATGAAATGTTATAAGTTACATGTGTCATTACCAAATTTACATCATGTAATAAAGTAACAGTTGTGTGGATTGGTGAAATTGTCTATGCAATGCAAACATTCCCCGACACAATACATTCCTTCCTTTCGGTTGGTCCAGACAAGTACATTAGCTCGGTGAATCTCATATGTGTGTTATTATGTGTTTCTGTATGTGTGCACCTATATGTTGCAGGTTCCAAATTTTTAACAAAGTAGCACAATTTTGGGTCTATGCCATTGTTTTAATTTTTTCGTGTGCATGTTACCTAATTGTGTCACCTGGATCTATTTTAAGTCGATACCAGGCAGTGAGGTTGTACATGAATTTTGTGCTCGAGTGTGTCCTGAAATGTTTCTTTGTAGGTGGGTGGGTGTTACCTGAACTACAACAAATTTGTGGTGTGCAATTTGGATCCGGTACTAATCCGGGAGGCCATGTAACTTTCTCTTTTGGTGCAACTGTGATTTTTTTGTGTGGATGGCCCCTTGGAGTGTTACGCAACACCCACCTCCCACATTTCAGGTTGTGTGTGAGTGATTGGTGCTCTCCAGAGTGGGAGGATTTGATTCGCTACTACTCGTGCCACTGTGTTTGCACTGTTAAATTGGAAAATTTGTCAGTTATCACAAGGTAATAACGATATCCCCCTTTGGCACTAGGTAGTGGGCTTATGAAATCCAATTGGAGTAACTCCCAAGGTCCCTTGGGTGGTTCTGGTCTACACAGTTTTGTATGGCCAGGCTTGCCTTGGTTAGTGGAGGCACATACGATGCATGTGTCACACCATCTTTGAATGTCTGATGCCATTTGTGGCCACCAGAAGTTTTTTGGATCAGCTGTTGTGTTTTTGGAGCTGATACGTGTGCATAATCGTGGTACAACTTCATCACTGGTTTCTGGAGGGCTTCTGGAACAATGTATTTATCGTCTCTTAAAATCATGCCTTCAGTGACCTTGACTAGTTGGTCCTGCTGCAGGTGCGGTGTCAGCTCTCCATCAGAACTCCACAGTTCTTGTTGGTACTGTTTCAAGTCAATAGGAATAGTTTGAATCGCACTCACGGCAGGAACAACCAGTCTGTCAGGCTTCCATTCATCTCCCTTTGTGCTGCTAATTTGGCTAATTGATCTGTGATGTTGTTGTTTTCTCGTTTTCATCTGGATTTTCGATGAGGAGGCACTTTAACGACGGAGAGTGAGGGATCGCGTGTTCTAACCTCCTGCCAAATCGAAGTTATGATGTTAAAATGTTTTATCATGAAGTTTACGAATTGTTTCAACAGCTCAGAGTTGTCGCTAGGCGTTTTTGGTAATGCTTCGCTTGTTTTTAAATCTTTTCTCTTTTTGACAATCTACTTTTCATGGTTAGTCTTTCTGCAATAATGGCATATCATTTTATTTGGAGACCTTTGGCTAAATTTATCTGTGCTGTTCCCTTCTGTTAACCACTGTGCGGACGCAACGCTGCGGGTTTTAATCGCCATCTGTTTTCTATTCTTGAACCCCAATCTACTATTGCTCTGAATGTGTTTTCGGCTGGGTCGACGCCATTTGATAACGCTTTCTGAACGGGATGCCGGCATTGTTTTAACAAGCTGCAGTAATGCGTCATGGTTGCGGTCTGCATTTTCAAGGCCTGAGTGTTCTCTGTAGGTCACCCATAACCGTTCAGCGTATGTTTCAAATGACTCATTACTTGCTTGTTTGATTTCTAATATTTTGCTCCAATCTGCATGTGACGGTCCTCTCATGTCTAATAATGCCTGTTTTAGGACGTTCATAAATCCCTTCGTCGGTTTCGTCATTTACTGTTCATTATGTTGCGGATTTCATTTCTGTGTTTAGTTTCGGTCTGAGCTCCTCAGGGATAGTGAGGAGGGCTACTTGCCATACGTCTCTAACCTCTAGTTTGTAGACATTAGCCTGTAGCATCAATGCTTCCCAGTAGGGTTGAAAAGGCCCTTTTCTCGGCATAGTTCCTACGACTTGTTTATGCCTAGAGCATTCTCCGCATGTTAACGGGCGGCTGATTGTTGTGATATCATCATCCGCATTTTTCATGGTTTTTAACACTGCGATTTTAACTGCCTTTTTTGGCGATTCGTTTGATTTTGTTCGGGTCTTTATTGGGCTTCGCAGGCTCTGTTTATCTGGCCACAGGCTCACGATAGCTCGGTTACGAGTTTCTCTGCGTGGCCTATTGTTACACGCTAACGCAGTGTCTTCATCTTCGCTTTCAGTTTGCGCCTCTAACTCGGTTTCATCCAGTGCTGCTTGTTTAACTGCGGCAACTGGAAAACCTGTTTTATCGCAATAATCTTCGAGCGCAGATATGTAATTACTATATGTAATTAGTTTCCCTTGAACTTGATCAATTTTTGTAGCCATTTCTTCGCGTTGTCTAGCCCACCCCCGTTGCTCGTATGCAAACATTTCGACTTGCTTTCTTAACTTTTGTAATTCGTCAGATCGCACTCGTTCGATTTCTTTGATATTTGTTATTGTTTTTTCGTTCTCGGTCATGGTCGCGAGGTCGTTACGACGGCAAATAAACAATTGCAGCGGAATTTTCTTGTATTTTGATTTCGATTTTAGTCTCGCACCCTCGGCAGAATACCAGGATGTTATTTCGTTGTTGTTCCACTTCAAATTGAATCCCTTGTCGCTTAACCGAACAAGGATTTTTTGTAATTGTATTCCTAAAACTTCCATTATCTCCTGATCTCCTCTGCTGCTGTGGTTTCCCTGAAAAGACATGTTGTTTCTCGTCTAATTCTTAATACCACCGGGTTTTTCGGTTCCGGTTTCAAAAATGGGTATACCGACCCGTTCTACAAAATGTGTCTATATGGTGTAAACAATATTTCCCTCAACTTCTAAGAGGCAAAGAAAATATACTTACCACAGCAGTTGGATATGGATGAGAAGGATATCAAACCTCACGTCCAAGGAGAGTTCAAGTTGAATGTCGCGGCTGGAATGACGTACTAGTCTCTGCGAGAATCACGTTCTCGTCTTTGCGAGATCACGTCCTCGGGGTCACCACTGTGAAAGGACCCGGCTGGAGCGATCCAATGACGGCAGTCGTTGGTGAAGGGCTTTGCGTGTTACGATCTTTCCTTTTCACGACACAACAAGAACATTAAAATGGAACACTTCTTCTTATATATTTTATCTCGTTATTTCATCTGACTCCATAAAATGAAAAGGGTTTTAATGATGTCTGTGCATCATTAAAACAGGAACGAATGATTGATTATTCTTATCAGCTCTTTTCAATACTTTACCCGTCCAGACATAGGGAAGCTATATCGCTCAGAGGTCCTGTTTTCCACAGATCTCACGGACACAATCTCGTCAGGCCCGGTCATCAGTCAGAGGTAAATTATGGTTACGTATCTGAGATTTGCCGTAAATTCACACGTACACAATCAGAGATATCAATAACCCTCATGGGGCACCCTCAGAACTCGAGTTCAATCGTTTACTTCAGTAAAGGGTTTTGGCCACTATCAGATATGTTAGCAGATCAATATACTACACTCGTAATAGCTTTGGGTTGGCCAAATCTTTGTTTAAAGTAACATTAAATCAAAAGTCAGAGGTGTGGACGTGCCGAATTCAGTTAGATCAGGACGGGCGACGTCCCTGAACGGAATTAGCCCGTCCCTACACCCAAGCACACTTAAAAGATGCGGATATTAGCCGTCGCTAAAACTGGCAGGCTTCGGAAATATACGAATCCACTAATCTGGTAGAGAGAAAGCACTCTTCAGAGGCAGTTAGAATAGAATCAAACGTTACAATTTATTGACCAGGTAATCAAAACAATAATTCAAAGCTCCAATGTTACAAGAATAGAATCAACGGTTAACCATAACATAACAATAATTCAGGAATTGAAGAACTTGTAGAAATTACTACCTGGCAATGAAAACTACACACAAGTGACATGTGCGGGTAATCAGTTTACTGACTCCCAGATGTTTGTGTCCCTTTTCCTTATATACCCAGATAATTCAATAGACCCACCCAGGTGGGTACCCAGGTGGTATCTTGTCATTATAATAAGTCTTTAGAATTGGCCACCAAAGGCTTCTGGAGATCCTGTGGCCAGGATTACTTATTTACATACAGGAGGTGTTTTGAGTAGGAAATCAGGGGGAGGGCACGTCCCCCTGCTGTACACTATTCTTCTCAGATTTTAGAACTTCTTTTAGCTTTTCATTATGATTGGGATGATGAGACCATTTTACCAGGCGCACTGAGACATTTCAAAAGATATCAAACATGTATGGTTACTTATTTGTACATATTACATTGCATGGATTTTTCAGTGAATTCTCAGTGGTGAGGGAGGGAAATGATGAGACCGTCAGTACAGGGTGTGGATCCCCAGTGTGCTGCACCCTGGATGTTACTGTTACATATGCAAGAGACAGCTTTGTGGATTCCCCAGTGTGCTGCGTCCTGGATGACATATGCAAGAGACAGCTTTTGTGGATTCCCAGGGGGGCCTTTTGTCCTCTAGAGGGGGGGCCCAGACACATTGGCACAGACACATTGGCACCAGTCTTACAATACCGAAACACGAATAATCAATATTTTTTCGCTTTATTTAAACAATTCATTTTGAGTAAACACGATTGTATCAGATTTCTCGTTCAAACATGATTGAATCATGTCAAACTGACTTGAAACGGAAACTTTTTTGTTTTTAAATTTGAAATAACATGTTTCAAGTAGCTCAAAATAAGTTTTACACTTCCCATCATGCTTTGCAGAGGGCTGGATATAGGAAATGTTTAAATAAAGTGTGATTTTATGCATTATACATTAAAAACGAGAATGTTCAAAATGAGAAAAAAGGGAAGACTTGTTCATGTCCACACTGAAAAAAATATACTGCATTTTTTAAGGTAAGTGGTTGCAAACTTTATTGTAGCTACATTTAAATAAATATATATATATATTTTAAAGTGTCAGACTTTTTTCCCCGTGTCTTGTGTTTCCACGTGTTCCCAGTGTTTCCATGTCCTTATTTGTTTTTTTCCTGTTCCTGTTCATTTTTAATCTATTTGTCGCCAGACGTGTTTCATTAATGATCTAGTTTTCTCCAGTGTTTATTAGTCCTGTGCTTCCCTGCCTTTGTATCCGGTCTTAATCGTCATTCTGTGTTTGTCTGATCCCTGTGCTCCATGTTTCCTGGTATCTTCATTAAAAGGAATGCTAATTGTTCTCCTCGTCTCCTGAGTTTTAGTTAAACTCAACTAAAGTTAGACATGTTGTTACTGAACCTTCAATAAAAATCACGCTTTTCAAGCTCTCAGTACATTTTATTGGGCAAAAAACATAATATACAGTGCAACCATGGTATTTGAATGAATGAATGAATGAATTAATTAATATAACACTTTTCCCTTTTATTCTGATGTAATGGTGACATGCAAACTAATTTATATTCCAAATGGCACGATTTCCTGAGAATGACCCACATTTATTAAGTGGTTTTAGTATGTATTTGATTGAGTTCAGTATGAGCTATTCTTTACCGAACATGTTTTTTACTTGGCCGTTGCTCTGTCTGTAAAAGAGAGACAGATAGAGATAGAAAACGAGTAAGAGTAAATAAAGAAATAGAAAGAGCGAGAAAGTGCTCAGGACTGGTCTGTCTGCTGTAAATCTCTAGGCCTTGAATAACACCTCATTCATTAGCTTTAAACACCAACATCACTACTACTGCTTCTGATACTAATTAACAAGTCTCTTCTCCATTTCAGTCAGAAAAAATATATAATCATACCTTAAAAAATAAACATCTTTCTAAACTCAGACTTTGATCTTAGTACTCTTTCAGCAAGCAATGAATTGCATTTCCCTTGACAGCTGGAAGGTGGAATAGAAATGAGTACTGGTTTGTACATGTATCATTGTGAGTAATTGTGTGTACATGAGTTTGGCACACTTTTCCCATGCCTCTTTTCTTTGATCATAAGGCTACCGGTTGATAATATTGTTATATATTTTGATAATAATATTTTGATGTAAAATAGTGATTAATTATCCGATCAATATTTAACAGAACAAATACAAAATAAATAAAAAAGTAGCTGCTCGTGCCAACTTTTAAATCAGCTTCAGTTCTTTTTCCTCCATATCCTTTCATTCCTTCAGATCACACAAAACCCTCTCAAACATACTCTGATGCTGCTTAGACTGAGAGAGAACAGAAAAACACAAGGACACAAACATATAAACACAAACACAGACATATTCTAAACATGGCAGCCTTGAGAGTTTGTCATCGGTTCTCTCTAAAGTCCTTCACAGAGCAAGGAGAGAAGTGACTGGAAGGAGGAGTGAAGACATTTCATTCATTTTAGTCCTCTGATTTACACTTGCTGCAGCTTGTCTAGTTATCCATGTCAACTGAAGCCTTTATTGAATATAATGATAGTCATAAACAGATATTACTCTTTTATATGTTGTTATATGGCTATCAGAAAAAGTTGACGATACGGTTTATATTAAATATGTACATGATTCTAGAAACCTAAATATACATTTATGTTATTATTCTGGTAAGTAACATTTTAATAGCATATACATTTATGCTATTCAAATGTTACTTACAGAATAATTGTGACATTGATTGTTTGATCTATATCTATGTACCTACCTACCTAATTATAATTGTAAATCCATTGCAACCAGTCTATATATGATGGTCTATAAAAATAAAACGGGTAATAGGTATAATACTTAAAATGTGTTCATGCAGAATAAGGCATCAATATGTGCTTCATAAGTACTAATAAACAGCCAATATGTTAATCATATGCTTGCTACTTAATAGTGAGGATTGGTGCTTAAAATTAAGTGTTACCAAATAATAATATGATGGTTTTAAATGCTTAAAACAACCAATAAGCTCCTTAAGACTGAATTATTTTACATAACAGGGCGTTTGAAACGTTGTTTTGTGCCTAACAGCATCTTTTATTTCTTCATTCATGTATTGTCTATGTTCTGCTGTATTTGACTCAGCTGTACTGTATTCTACTGTACACCAGTGTTTATGGCTCAGCTGGGGGTGTAATGCATCTATTGATATGCTAATGGATGTGTGACCTAGAACTGCTAATGACCTGGTTCATGGGCTTTGTTTTTGTGCTGTAGAGACCTCCAGAAAGAGGACTCGGATTAACCCACCAGCAAACCACTACATATTAATGATGCACCTGTGTGTCTGTGTGTTTGTATTGAAGCACAGAGCATCCTCTGACATTTATGAATGATTATTTATCCAATTAAACTCCCACAGGAACTCTAAACCAAAATAACTGGGCAAAGAAATACCCGTCATGCAACAATGCCAAACAATCACCAATAAACATCGAGGAGAGCCTGGCACAGGTCAAAATTCAATTCCAGAAGCTGAGATTAGAGGGATGGGCGGAAAAGACATCAGACTCCACTACAGTAAAGAATGATGGGAAAACAGGTGAGAACATCTGCATTTTTAATATCGACCCTTTGTGCATTGTTTCAGAGGTGAAAAAATCCAAATCTGACTTGATGTGAATAGACATTGACCATTCATTTCTGTAATGTGCTATTTGTCTCCAGTGGCCATTGATGTGGGAGGAGATTTCTTTGTGAGTGGAGGGGTTCTCAGGTCCAAGTTTAAGGTGGGACGTATCACTTTCCACTGGGGCCTGTGTAACGCCTCCTCTGACGGGTCGGAGCACGGTCTCAACGATGAAAAATTCCCCCTGGAGGTATTTCACATAATAAAATGGCATCAATTCAAATATATTTATATGTATTTGTCTATTTGTATTTATTGATTTCATTTTATGTATTATATTTCTTTATTTAATGTAATATATTTATTTATTATTTTTAATTTTAATTATTAAGTTACTGCATAATAAGCAGGATAATGTACAGTCAGCTGGTCATTTTCTTGATTAGTTTCCAATTTTCTGAATGCACATTATCTCTTACTTTCACTGGAATGTATACAAATGTTGATTCGACTGTTTGTTTCTGGTGCAGATGCAGATATACTGTTACGAAGCAGATGTTTTCAGTGGCTTCGATGAGGCCCTCAGCGCTGGAGGAAAGATCACAGCATTGGCCGTGCTGTTTGAGGTAAATATGGCAGCTTTATATATGTATAATTCAGTTATTTATTTCATTAAGTTAATTATTCATACCATGTAAACAAAACCTGGCTAGGTTGCTCAGAAAACATCAACTTAATTCCTCATTTTAATCATGTCTTATATATTTGTTCTGGAAAACAAAACAAAATTCTTAAGAAAGAGATTTGATGCTTCTTTTGTATTGAACATCCTCACTCCATCAAATTAATAATCTTAGACAGGCTTAGGCACTCTTCGAAACCTCACCGCACCCCCGCCCTGCATTTAGCCTGAGGTACAGAACATTTTCAGAAATCCTCGTCTTCTCACGGATGTTTTGATGGTAAAGACTGACAGGACTTAATCACAATGTGTTGCTGAATCTTTGTAAGATGTTAGCTTTTCCCTGAGGATATTCTGGTGTATTTCATGGCATTGTGTGCTCGTTATGTGATTTCTTGATGAAAACTCAAATCCATTTAGTCTAAAGAGCAAAAAAATATATATAAAATGCTGAAATGATCAACAAGTACATGTGCAGTGTTCAGGTGTCCACAATCCTTTGGCCATGTCATTTATTATTTATAATGTAACTGCTAAGTATTTCCTTGATTTTTTAAATTGGATTTCTCCACAGATAAGCACTGAGGATAATGAAAACTACATGCCCATCATTGACGCAGTCAACAGTGTCAGCCGTTATGGTATTTGCAGACTTCATATATACAGTACATTTACAAATGTCATATTACACTTTTGAAAAACATTACAGGAAAATCCTGTTTTCCATGAGACCCCTTTAAGCTTTTCCATGTCCACAGGCCCTTAAAGTGACAGTTCACCTAAAAAAGGACACTGTCATATTTTTACTCACCCTCAAACCTGTTTGACTCTCTTCTTGATAATGATAATGAATGGGAAAACGCACCATAAAAGTGGTCCATACGATTTATGCTCTATAAGTCATCTGAATTCTAAGGAAAAATAGAAAGTCATATGGCTTTGGAATGCCATGAATGTGTGTAAATAATAACTATTCCTGTTTTCTCTGGTCAGGAAAGAGCGGACCCGTCTCTCCGTTCACCCTGCAGGGTCTCCTGCCCAACTCCACAGAGAAGTACTTCATCTATAACGGCTCTCTGACCACCCCGCCGTGCTCTGAGACCGTGGAGTGGATCGTCTTCAAAAACACGGTGACCATCTCAGATGTTCAGGTCAGTATAATGGACAGTTTTAGAGCAGTGACCTGCAAGCACATATTTCTGGAATTGCATGTGTTAATATACAGATTTAAAGGGGCCGTTCACCCAAAAATGAACAATCTGTCATCGTCTAAGGCTTTCAAGCTTAAAAAAGGACACAAAAGCTTCATTAAAGTGGTCCATACACCATATTCCAGATCTTCTGAACTTTCTTTGAATTGACTACTTTTATGAAACCCGTATTTTAATTTTCAGTTGTATTACAACTGCTTGGAACAGAGTGGCCAGCACTTTCTATAACATTTACATTTGGTGTTTCACTGAAGATAGAAAGTCATACAGATTTGAGAACAATATTTTTGGGTGAACTCCTAATTTAGACTTTGACCCAGCAGACGACAAACAGAGGAGACAGTCTCTGTTATTGAGCTCCATGTGCTGACAGATTATAAGACGAGGTCAAAATGAAACAAAAACACAGCTAACAACAATTGCTTAATATCAACAAACACATTTCTCCCATAAATAATGAAAATGACCTTGTTTTGTCTGGTACAAGTTCAATTAATAATTCAAAACCTAACACAGAAATTTCACTGCCAATATGGGAATTGTGTTGTTTTCCTACCTAAAAAACCCTGAGGCCATCCTCACTTGGACTGATATTGTGACTGTGGTGTCTATTTATCATTTGGTGTCTGTTGCGCAACACTAACTCTATGTGACACACTCTCAGGAACTAAAAACAATTAGCTAGAGCTGACACACAAGCCCAAACATGAAAGTACAAATATCAAATTTAATTCAGAGTGTTATCTTAGTTTGACGATAGGTCCATTTAGTTTCCTGTGTTTTTATATTGGATCTGACATTTGCTTTCTTAGAAATCTGTTAGGTCATGTCCATTAATTATAACATTAGCTGTGCTGTTGGCTCTAAATTCTAAAGTTCACACAAAAAGGAAGCCAACTCCTTCCAAAAGAGGAAGACAACATTTTTGATCATTGTAATGTTGGATGGCACACGTTCAAAAGCAAGCTGTCATTAAATGGAATTAGAGGGAGCGGGCATAGAGTTACACGTCATAAAAGACTGTAAATGCTTAAATGCGGCCTTTGTGTTGTGTGTCATTCAGTCTGGGGCTTTTGTCCTCGAGTGACTTGCAAGTCGATACAAGCTGCAGTTGAAACACGGTGAAAGCAGGAGTTTTACCGCAAGGTAACAAACCCACACCTGTCGACGTCACAATGGGAATGACATTGACTCA
This sequence comes from Gymnocypris eckloni scoliostomus, assembly GCA_027564155.1. Classification (NCBI taxonomy): domain Eukaryota; kingdom Metazoa; phylum Chordata; class Actinopteri; order Cypriniformes; family Cyprinidae; genus Gymnocypris; species Gymnocypris eckloni. The sequence goes on from CM050434.1 coordinate 1,955,246, forward strand.
CACACATTAAAGAGCAGCTTTGATGTCTGAACACAATAGTGGGCGTCTGGGATACACTGTGTTTGTGCTGTGTGTATAGTTTTTGTGATTTATAGAGATTCAATAGTTATGTTTTAGGAAGGTAAGTGTAAGCATTATAGTATAATAGCAGTTTATCATCACCTGTAAGTTACATCATCTTTGCGAACTTATATATACTTCATATAATTCAATATTTATTACAACTATACTATTGTTAGTCTGTTTATTAGTGGTAGGGATTTTAAGTGAGTCTTTCTGCAGGTTACAGGTTGAGCAAGTGAATAATTTTGTTAAGCGATTTGTTAAAAAACACAGATTCACTCACTAATGGACAAGTCTGTCTTCATGAATGAGTCATTAAATCATTCACTGAACAAAATACAGTATGTGGCACAGAGAGGCAAACAAATGTAATAATAAATAATAACTATACATTTTCCTGTGCAGAAGAAGAGCTGCCCTGTCATGCGAAAATGTAAACATGTTTTTGTAAGTAAATTGCTCAGTGCAGAGAAAGAGAAGTAATGTGAACCTGGTGATTCTTTTTTTTCTACTAGACATGAACAAGTTCTTTGAAAAACATATAAAATCTTTGAAACATGTCTACTCTTAGTGCTTTATGTTGACTATGGTTTCATTAATAAAAAACATATATTGCATAAAGAATCCACATTTGTCCATGCCCATGTTGATTAGAGTATAAAAACGTGAAAAGTATTAATTTAAGGTACATTTCGAACAGATACAAATGTACAATTAAGTTGCGATTATTCACGAGTTAACTCATGACAATCATATGATTAATTGCGATTAAATATTTGAATCGATTGACAGCCCTAAGTTTCAAATACTAAAATTAAATGTAGGCTTACACTGGTGACTCATCAGAGGACTTTCCTCATCAATATAGGCTATATTCTTTCACACTTTTCTCATTCTCACTAATTTAAGTTTTTACAAGAATGAACCTCTGAAGGGAACCAATTGTCTTCAGAAAAGTTTGGATGGCATATCCATTTTACCTGATAAAGTATCATTTATGAGCCGAGCTCTGCTTTGTTTACAGCCATTAACAGGGGAACCTTTATATTTCTGACGTTCCAAAAGCATCTCCTACTGGCAGAGAATGAATATGCATATTCAATAATCCAGTTTGCAGTTTTTGTTCAGACCAGTGCGAAAATCCTCCCACATAAACCCATTTTAAATAATATCTTAATTTATACTTCTAACTCATCCCTTTTCTTTAAAAAATAGTTTAAAGTTTAAATTGTGAGGTTTATCATTTTATAATTTATTTAGTTTTTTGTTATATCTCAGCGGTAAATCAAATGCTATTTCGTGGTCTACAACATGAAATAATAAATGTGTGTGCTAAATTAATAAATGTAAATGAAAGAATCCCATTATAACATGTACATGAAAAATGTAGAAACATTGGACGCAACTATGGAGCACCATTGTGCAGCAGCAAGCATCACGACAAAAAAGGAACCTCAAGGTTGATCTTGGTAAATATGGGCAAATGTATAGGGCCCCATTCCTATATTTGCCTGGGGCCCCCAATTCACTAAATCTGCCCCTGGGAGGTAGTATGAGGAGTATTTATTTTATATGACAAAGCCAGCTGTTTTTAGACCCCTTCAGATCACAGAAACAGTTTTGTTTCTAGATTTGTTGTCTAATCTGTGTCACCGTATGTGTCCACAGCTGGAGATGTTCTGTGAGGTGATGACCATGCAGCAGTCTGGATATGTCATGCTTATGGACTACCTGCAGAATAACTACAGAGAGCAGCAGGAGCAATTTATGGGACAAGTCTTCTCATCCTACACTGGCGTCGAGGAGGTCCACACTCCTAGTGCGTACTTCACAAACACACTTACACGCATAAACAAACTAGGGGAGTGTGTGTCTGGAATCGTTCACTCCTAAGGTCTTAAAGCATTCAGGCAGTTTGATGGTCATGGATCCAATTAGCCTCCAACATGAGTCTAATCCCAAACAACTGCTTCTCAATTAAATAAGGTTTCTATTTTTATATGACGAAGCCCTCCAGACATTTTCCTACTGTCTATTTATAAATATAGACAGACTTTTGGCCCATTTCTAGCCATTCGCAATGCTTTCATGACTCTTTATGGATGATTCCCACTCATTTCACGGCTGTTTTATATGAAGCATTACTAATAAACTGATGTAAGGATTTAAAACCCAACAAAATGCTGTACTTATTTAATTATGGAATTTTTATGATAAATATATAAAACTGTCACCCTCAAGGTTTTGGAGGCAAATGGGGTGCTTCTTTAGAACTTAATTTCTAGATGAATATAATAATGTAATCATTATTATTTAAGCAGCCAATTAAAAATTAACATAGTCAAAATGTCTAAATTAAACCAAATGCATATTGGCTATATATATATATGGTAAAAAAAATAATTATTATTTTTAATATTTGACAATAATACTCACCTCTTCAGAAAATATAGGTGCACTGGATTATAATGTGATTACAGAAAATGAGTTGTGTAGTGTTCATGTTGCACAAATCGATTGCTCAGTCCAGCCTGTTCATTTGAAAGAACCACTTACAGATCCAAACTGGTTTGCTCTCAGACTTTCCGCTTTGGTAGATCATTGGTGGAACATCGATGCCCTCATTTCAGATTCCTCCGCTACAGGGTGAACTGGCACGTTCGGCACGTGGGAGTTGTTTTTACAGAGGCCATCGGCAATGGGAAATGTCCCACTTGTGTCCTTTCAAACACAGATACGCTCAAACTTGTGTCTAAGCTTAAATCAGCGCCCGGGGAATGTCATTTACAATCTTAATGCTCCATTATTACTCTGTAAAGACTGACTGATTAGTTAAGACTTCATTTAACCTTGGGAAACATGAAATGTGAGGGTGGCAATGTGCTTAAAAAGATTTAAGGGCCGATAATTACGCTCATCGGTTTGGATTATTGATATTCTTTGGTTAGATTTGCAGTTCCCTGTAAGTGGTTTACTATATATATATATATATCATTCTGATAGGCATCCTTCGTATACTGAGTGACTTTTGCAATCTCAGAATAACACAAAAAGGGAACATAAAGCCGAAGCAGCCAGACAAACCAGATTTACTTAACCTCTCCTTCACTGTGCTCACAGTATTAACAAGGTTTACTCACCACTATTTGGTCACATAAATCTCTCTCTCTCTCTCTCTCTCTCTCTGGGTCATGTATCAAAACAGTTTTGGGTTGCTAGGAAACTGTCTCTTTCTGTTTGCCCCCTCACTTGCACAGGCTGAATTCAGTTCAAACTGTTCAAACCTAATAGACCAAAATTGATGTTAGTGAGAACTGATTTTTATTATTTTTTAAATCAGCCTTTACTTTTCCCTTAATTTATTTTCTGATAGTCAAGTTTTCTGATAGTAGGCAGATTTTTTTTCATCTGCGGGTGCTTTCTGCCCTCTTGTGTTAGAAGCTGATGGGTGGGGTACACCAGAAACATTACACATCAGTATGCTTTGCTGTTGAGAACTGTGAGGGTGATGAAAATGATGTGGACTGGGAACTAAACCAGGCTATAATCTGCCATAATCTGACCCAATAAATAGTAAAGACATAAATGAACCATGTTCTTTTGCACTTTCTCTTCATCAATTAAACCTGAAAAATTAAATACATATATCACAGTTACAACAAACATATTAAGCAGCACAACAGTTTTTAACATTAATACAAATAATGTTTTTTTTCTTGAGCTGCAAGAAAGCATCATATTAGAATGATTTCTGAAGGATCATGTGACACATGTGAGAATTCAGCTGTGCATCACAGGAATAAAGTACATTTTGAAATATATTAAAATAGAAAACAGATATTTTAAATTGTAAAATTATTTAACAATATTCCTTTTTTACTATATTCTTGATTAAATTAATACAGTGTTGGTGAGCATTAGAGACTTACAAAAACAAAAAGATATTACAGTACCCAAAGTTTTGAATGGTGAAGTAGAGAAACCTATGGATACCATGTTATCTTTTCATCTGGCACTTTTGTATAATGTAAGAAAAGGTTCAAAGTGCATAATTTTAATACCATGTGTTTGCTGTTGTAGTTTGTAGTTCCGAGCCAGAGAATGTGCAAGCCAACCCTCATAATCACACCAGTATGCTTGTGATCTGGGAGAGGCCACGGGCTGTTTATGATTCAAGCATAGAGAGATACTCCGTCACCTACCGGCCGGCCCAGGGCGATGATGAATCTGCCTTAGAGTACTTGACTGATGGAGACCAGGATGTGGTAATACATTAACTTTTTGTCATAAACATCAGATATTAATGAACTCATCTTGAAAATCAGCCCTACTGATTAAGGTCACCTTTCCATATTTTACCTCTGATAAGCAATTGTAGTTAATTTAGTTTTTTCCACCACCAGGGGGCGATCATTCAAAACTTGGTGGCCAACATTAGTTACATGGTGCAGGTAGTTGCTGTGTGCACCAACGGTCTATATGGCAGAGTGAGTGACCAGCTGACCGTGGACATGCCCCTGGATGATCCTGGTAAGACCAATCGCGCCCGCCGCCCTCACATCCGTGGAGAATGAGTTTACAACACTCATGCTCCACATAGTTTTAGTGCAAATGTTAGACAAATACTCCAAATGTAAAAATAAAAATATAATTCCTTTGCAAACCAGTTACCTTGTCCAGACCACTTAAATGTGGTGTCATTTAAGATTTATGAAGAAATGACACAATCCTTCAGTGGTTTACAACTTTTAGCCAGAGACATACTTTACAGAAGTACGTGTTTATGTAAACATAGATCTGAATGCTTGACCTATGCATTGTAAGTGCATGTGTCCTATTGAACATGCAGTTTGTGCTAATGGACCATTTTCTCATGGTATTAAAGACTTTCTGACACATTTTGGATTTTAGTGACACACACACTTGAGTTTGCCTGGCTTTGTTCACTTATTTGCATTTGACTAAAATTCAGTACTGTAACGTATAGTTAAATTAGGCTAACACTAACCGATTGCACATTTTAAAACAACTTGCTGACAATTTCAATAGAATATTTTAACTTATAATTTTTTTTTTTATTATTTAAATGTTTTCATTAGTTTGAACTGTAAAATACATTTCTGGTTTTAAGTAGACTTTTTAATCTTTTTAAGTGTTCTTATACATACTTGTTGTCTTAAAGGATTTTCCTCTTATTCTCTGTCTGTCTATCTACTTTGTCATCACTATCTGCATTTTGAATTTCCTTCTATATACTACAATTTTCTCTAAAAAAAGAAAGTCTCTCACGATTTCAATGGACTATTTGTTCTTTTTGTGTTCTTTTCATTGAAATGTTGGGTCTGTATTATGCTTAATGATTTATAATAAATGTATCTGTCTCTCTGAGAATCCCTGTCATCATATTTCAGTGTGCATGGACATATGTGTTGTCATTTTCCAATTGTCACACATTTCAGTCACAAGACATTTTTCATTATTATGTTTGTGATTGGGTTTACATCATTGAAAAGGGGCCAGTCTGTCTGATAAAATCATGCATCTTCTACCTTTAATGTTTCCATGCTTCACAAACCGATCTTGTCCACATGTCACAAAATTTGTGTCATTGAGTTTGATCCCATGACAGGTAAGAGCCTGCAAGAGACTGTAAGCTCTCTATATCTCTGTGTGCTTGGAGGCTTTTTAATGCATGAAGGTGTCCAAACTCTCCTGTTGTGTGATACAATGTTTGTAATAAAAAACTGACTCTTTGACCCAAAGATTGCTCCTTTGTATTCTCTTTGTATTGAAGAATGATCTAAACAAACGTCCTATTTGGTGGTGGCCTGGTTGACCTTTCCTTCCTTCTTAACCTCAGTACTCTCAACAGCAACAGAGAATACCAAATGCCATAAAAAGTCCCTTTAAGGCATTTGGTTTGTCATTGAATATACATTAAAAACCAGTTTGTGTTTTTAAGTTTTGTTTCTCAAACATGAACAGTTCTTTGTCCATCAAGGATGAAATTGTAAGCACTGATTGGTTTTCAACTGATTGTGTTTGAGTACATTGTTACACAATTTCTTTTAAATTATTTTATTAAATGAAACGACTGACTGGAAATATTGTCACTATTGCATATGTTTACCAATTATCTGTTCATTATACAATAGTTCCATATAATACCAGATAGTTTAGTTTCAGTGTCATGAACATTGTTATATAAAAAAGTAAAGAGCATACAGAACATACTTACCTGTAGTTGACATGAATCTTTTACTCTTACAATGTTTTAACTCTTCTATGTCTGGTTAATTTTCAGAAACAGACAATGACTCTGACTCGTTTGAGTATGATGAAGAGGTAAATGTCAACATTACTTTAGTGTATAGTTACTTAAGTGATATTTTTCTACAATAGAGCTAAACATGTCTTTTCTATCTGTCCATCTCTGTCTTTTGTTTCAGGAAGACTATCACATCAATCCGTTTTTGATCAGACCTGGCACAAATCAGCTTCCATATCCCTTCCAAACCACTACCACTGGCCCAAGAGTTACTACAACACAGCACCAGGTCCATCCAGTCTCCAAGACTACACCAAGGACTCATGAAAGAAGGCTCCCGGTAGAAGACTCACAGAAGACTCATGATCATTATTTTCCAGCAGGATACACAGATAAACCTACTGGGAAATACACAGACCAACCTACCGTCCACACAACCATAACCACCAGTTTTGTTGTTGATGTACATACCACTAGACCAGATGGCTCTAGCATTGTAGCAGGTGTATCCTCAGAGTCTGATGGCCAAAGCAATACTTTCACAGATTCTCCAACAAGCGTCACCCCTGAAACAAGAGTCATCCCTGAAACAAACATCAACTCTGAAACAAGCGTCACCTCTGAAACAAGCGTTGCCCCTAAAACAAGTAGAACACTTGAAGCAAGTGTTACCCCTGAAACAAGCAGAACACTTGAAGCAAGTGTTATCTCTGAAACACGCAGAACACTTGAAGCAAGTGTTACCCCTGAAACAAGCAGAACACTTGAAGCAAGTGTTACCGCTGAAACAAGCAGAGCACTTGAAGCAAGTGTTACCCCTGAAACAAGTAGAGCACTTGAAGCAAATGTTACCCCTGAAACAAGCAGAACACTTGAAACAAGTGTTACCCCTAAAATAAGCAGAACACTTGAAGTAAGTGTTACCCCTGAAACAAACAGAACACTTGAAGCAAGTGTTACCCCTGAAACAAGCAGAACACTTGAAGCAAGTGTTACCCCTGAAACAAGCAGAAAACTTGAAGCAAGTGTTAACCCTGAAACAAGCAGAACCCTTGAAGCAAGCTTTACCTCTAAACCAAGCAGAAACCTTGAAACAAGCGTAACATTTGTAATCTCACCTTCGATAGACATTTCGGAGGTTGAGAAAGTGACTCAACCTGTAACCGACTCATACAGCTATGGGGAGAGTTCAGTGACTGTAGCCCCATTGCCTGAAATCCCAATGGAATCAACTTCCTCTACCGTCCCTCTGTGGCCAACAACTGCTAGCTTGCCTTTTCCAACCACTGCTGCTTTCAGCACTGTTCTGTCGCAGACCACCCAGCCAGTGTTTAATGGTGAGAATGCCTCGTATGCCCCCTCTGTATCTGACACTTTGTCCTACGTGCATGAAAGTCCTGTGTCCCCCTATTCCGTAAGCAGTGTGTTGTCTGAACCCATCCCTGACTGGGACATCCCGTACACTGTTTCCATGCTGGTGTATGGTGGTGCACAGTCTATCACCCCTTCCCCTTCCTACCCTACCCTATTCCTCACCGGCTCTGTGTCTTATTTGGACATGGAGCCTGTCTCTAGTGGTGATTGTAATGATGATGATGGTGATGATGATATTTTGTCTGGGTCCATCTCTGCTGACCCTCAGTGTAGAAGTTCTCTTCCCCTTCAAACGTTACCAGAGGTGACTGCTTCTGTGGTCTCCATGCAGTCAAGCTCTGAACATGACCTCTTTGAGTCCCTCAGTATTGTCTCCACACTGAGCACTCTTGCACATCTCCAGCCTTCGGTTCCTGTTTCTAACGACTACTCTCTGATGACAACAACCCTTGACTCTGACTCTTCTCTCTCAGGTAGCGTTAAGGACTCTAGATTGCTGACGGAATGGGTAGATTCTTCTCTAGTAGCTCCTACAATTAGTCAAGACAGTGGAACATCTACTGAAATCTCTCTGCATGCCGCTTCTAACTTCCTGCTACCCTCCTCTACTTCGGGACTGTCCCTGTGTAGTAGTATCTTGGGTGACCTATCTAGTCCTGTAAAACACCATTCCTTTCTGTCCACCTCCAGTGACGGTACTCTTCTGTGCAGCGACGCAGACTTGGACCTTCTCACAGAGGCTCTTTTGTATTCTCTTCCCATTTCCACCATGCCTCCTAGTGACCTCATCATTTCTGTTTCAGCCACCGTCAGCAGTGTTGCACAAAAAGCAACTGGACAGTCCCAGGGAGTACCTGCTCCCATTAGGTCTTCGACTATTGTGCCAATGTTTACTCCAGAATTCATATTGATACCTACTCCTGTGGTGCCTCCAACTGTTGCACCAACCTCTGCCCCAGAATCCATAAGAGTGGTTGCTCCAGTGGTGCCCCCAACCATTGCAGTTTCCTCTGCTCCAGAGTCTAGTTCCATGCCTACACACTCTGCAGATGGACAGCTAGAGAACAGTGCTTCGGGCTGGGCTCTTGACTTAGATTGGGGCCAGAGCTCAGCATCAGGAGATGAGAGTATTGTCCCACACATCACCACTGCCACTCCTACAGAGGTACCTCCTGATGAGACAGATGATGGGAATGAGGAGCACTCTTCCTCCTTCTACTTCGAGGGTGAGAATGGGACAGATATTGAATCTACTAAGTTCAGAGTCACTCTGCGCCCTAGCCCGTCTTGGACTCTAAGAGGAAGTGGGGAAGAGGAGAGCGGATCAGGTGAAAACCTCACAGATAACGAAACATCTTCAGACTTCAGTATTCCAGAGCGCACTGAGAGGGATTCAGAGGAGGAACCAGTGGAAGGTAAAGCTCTCGGTTGTTGACGTCCATTCCTGAAGGTGCTTCTTGATTTAGACATGCTCAGTGAAGCTTGATCAGTGAAGAGTCTGAAGTACCTGGAAGCTCTTGCTGCAATGACAACTAATCCATCCTAAAAATGCCATAAACCACCACAAATGTCACCTAAACAGCTAAAACCTCATTCAGAAAGTGTTCTGTAGAAGTTAGTTCATTGGGAAGGTAAGATCGAAGAGCGCACTACAGTGTCCTTAATTAACACATACATCAAATCTTCTGAGAAGTTAGACTAAATATTAAAGAATCATCATCTAAATTAGAAAATCCCATCATCACAATATGTGTCTGTTTCCTAGTCCCATGTGATTCCTGTGTGTTCTGTTTTGTGTTGCATGTTCTTCATGTGATTGTTTGCTAAAATGTGTATTAGCATGCTTGCATCTGTCATCAGAAACATACAAACATGTTTTCCATCTCAAGTTAATTCCAAGATACCTGGTTAAACATTTAGACATTACTGTATAGTTTATGGGCTCAATTTGTAGATTTATCCAGTGTTATATGATAGAATGTCTGTATAGTCATTTAAACAGCATGGGGGCATTGAATTTGACCTAACATTTGGCTTAGCTACACTATATTGCCAAAAGTATTGGGTCACCCCCTTTTAATGAAAGGTTTGACTACTTATGTAATTTCCATGAGTACAAATCTTAATGGTTAAGCATATAATACAATTCTAGGGAATTGTGTACTTCTAACTTTATAGCAACAATTTGGACAGGACCCTTTTCTATTCTAACATGAGAGTGCCTCAGTGTATAAGACAAGGATCAAAGAGAAATGATGATTCAGTCAGTGTGGAAGAACTTGACTGGTCTTCAGAAAGCCAAGTCCTAATCCCAGCTGAGCACCTCTGGTGTGACTTTAAATGCAGACCTTGAGCCAAAAACTCATCACCAAACACCAATGACTTGTACATTCATTATATGGACAAAAATACTGGGACACCCCCTTCTTTAGAAGAGAAAAAGCCAATTCCAAACTGTGGCAACAAAGATGGAAACATAATTCATGTACTTAAAAATTGTATTTCCACCTCTGTTGCAACAGTTTTGAAGTGTATGAAATGACTGAACCCATATGTACAAGTCATTGGTGTTTGGGGATTAATTTTTGGCTCACGGTCTGTCTGCATTTAAAGTCACACCAGAAGTGTTCAGCTGGGATTAGACTTGGCTTTCTGCAAACCAGTCAAGTTCTACCACACTGACTTAATCATCATTTCTCTTTGATCATTGCCTTATACACAGAGGCACTCTCATGTTAGAATAGAAAAGGGTCCTGTCCAAACTGTTGCTATACAATTATAAGCACAACATTCCCTAGAATATCATTATATGCTTAAACATTAAGATTTGTACCCATGGAAATTACTAAAGTAGTCAAACCTTTCATTAGAAGGGGGTGACCCAATACTTTTGGCAATATAGTGTATGTTAGCACTGTTTGATTATTCTTCCATGGGATAAGTAATTTCACTGTTTGTCCAGCAGAGAGCAGCAAATCTCTTATATTTGATCACTAATAGGTGACAGCTGGCAGTGGAGGCATTTTGTTTTGGCTGGGATGTCGAGGTCATCTCAGACAGTCCTAGGCCAGGTCTTAAACTCTCAAATGTGTCTGTCTGTAATAAATCATGACGTGTTAACTCTTTAGCTTCTTAGTGTCAAAATACATTTCTGATGGAATAGATTAAGTGGTGCTATACCAATCTATACCAATAGATGACATACTGATTATAGGCTCTTTAAGAATCGAAGAGAAACTGAATCAATATCACGTGTGTCCGATAGATGGAACTCTATGTTAAAGAACAAATGGTGTTTTTTAGTGGTTTTATGCAGATTTTGAGTTTAGTTCAAAATAGCACCTTTACCAAAAATGGCAGTTTTTATTGTTATTATCCACTGCATTTTTATTGACTGCACCTTTATTGCGTCTACATACTGTCGATATTCATTCATTGTTTTTACATTGTTTTAAGCCATTTTTTACTTAAAAAATTATTGGCGTTATTTGTTTTTTATTCTCAGTTATTGCATGTATTGAGGCCTACTGGTTTGCAAAATACTGTATGTAATTTAAGAACAGTAAGATCAGCCTTGATCTGTGTTACAAGTTATGTGAAGTGTGATAGTTCCACTTGTCTTGAAGGTGTGTAAAAAATATTTTATAAGGTGAGTTTGCATTATCTATCATAAATCTCTATTGTTTAATTATCTCAGTACACCTAATATGTTTGAGTCTAATAGGATTTAGCATTTCCCATCAAGAACATTGATTGCTAATGATGCTCTGATCTGAGTAGGGTGTTTTTAACCCATAGACGCTGGTAACAGCAGTCATGAGTCGCGGGTGGGCCTAGTGAGCAGCATAGAGCGCCAGAAGGCGGCTGTGATTCCTCTGGCTGTGGTCTCCACCCTCACCTTCCTGGGTCTCATTGTTTTGATTGGCATTTTTATCTACTGGAGGTAAGTCCTATGGGCAACAGCATCTTATATAATTTACATTTACATTTATTCATTTAGCAGACGCTTTTATCCAAAGCGACTTACAATTGAGGAGTACAATAAGCGATACATTATAAAGAGGCAAACAGTCATAGGGAGTGCTTGTCATACAACATTTCAGGCATTGTTCAGAGCAAAACTAGCTAGACAAGGAGAGGTTAAGGAAAGAGAGCAAAAGCTCTCTTTTTTATGAAGGAGCAGAAGTCAAGTGAAGACGGAAGAGATGAGTTTTCAGGTGTCACTTGAAATTTGTCAGGGACTCAGCATTCCGGAAAGGGGTGGGAAGTTCATTCCACCAGCCAGGAACGGTGAATGAAAACGTTCTGGAAAGTGATTTTGTGCCTCGCTGTGATGGCACCCGAGGCGTCGCTCACTTGCAGATCTCAGGCTTCTCAGGGGATGTAGATTGTCATCAGTGAGTGGAAGTAGGCAGGTGCTGAGCCTGTGGCTGTTCTATATGCAAGCATCAGTGTCTTGAACTTGATGCGAGCTGCAACCGGGAGCCAGTGCAGGGAGACAAAGAGAGGTGTGACATGGGCCCTTTTGGGTTCGCTGAAGACCAGTCATGCTGCAGCATTCTGAATCATCTGTAAAGGTTTGATTGTGCATGATGGAAGTCCAGCTAGAAGAGCATTGCAGTCTAGAAATGACAAGGGCCTGGACAAGAAGTTGTGCAACGTGCTATGTAAGGAAGCGCCTGACCTTTCTGATGTTGTGCAATGCAAACCTGCAGGATTGAGCAGTTTTTGAAATGTGGTCTTTGAAAGTGAGTCGGTCATCGAAAATTACCCCAAGATTTCTGACTGAGCTTGATGGGGTAATTGTTGATGAATCAATCTGGATGGTAAAATCATGTTGTAGAGTTGGAGTGGCCGGTAAGACAAGAAGCTCAGTCTTTCCCAGGTTGAGTTGTAGGTGATGTTCTTTCAGCCATGCCGAGATGTCTGCCAGGCAGCCTGAGATCCGTGCAGATACCGTTGGATCATCTGGTCAAAATGAGAGATAGAGCTGTGTGTCATCAGCATAGCAATGGTAAGCGATACCATGTGCTTGTATGATGGGACCCAGTGATGTGATGTAGTGTATGTGGAGAAGAGGAGGGGTCCAAGAACCGATCCCTGAGGAACCCCAGTCACCAGTTGATGTGCTTTGTATACCTCCCCTCCCCAGGCCACCTTGAAGGACCTGCCAGTGAGATAGGATTCAAACCAGCGAAGTGGAATCCCAGTGATGTCCAGTGATGTGAGGATGGACGGAAGGATCTGATGGTTAGCCGTGTCAAAAGCAGCAGATCGATCCAGCAGAATGAGAATCGATGATTTGGAATCAGCTTTTGCAATTCGCAAGGCTTCAGTGACTGAGAGTAGCGCCGTCTCAGTTGAATATCCATGTCTGAACCCTGATTGGTTAGCGTCCAGTAGGTTTTGCTTTGACATAAATGAGGATAACTGGTTGAAAACAACCCATTCAAGCGTTTTGGCTATGAATGGAAGGAGAGACAGGTCTGTAGCTATCTGTGAGTGAAATGTTAAATGTGTTTTTGTAGTTTTTTTTATTTAATATAGAATTATATATTTAATAGAAATGTAAAACTCATTTACAATTTTAATTAACATATATCATTTTTTATTTATATTTTGCATACACTTGCTGACCCCTAAAAATAAATGCAATTAATACATTTTTACACAATTTTTGTTTTTTTATTCTGTGCATTTAGCTCTACTTTGGTATCATTCATGCATAGTCGGATAGGATGCATGGAAAACAAAAATATACTTCCTCTAAGACAGCTGCTCATGATTTCTGTCATATTGTTACTAATCCATAATCATAACAATCGTCGATAAGGAGGAGAAGGGGGAGCGGTGTGGCCCCATGAGGAGCGTGTTGTCTGTCTGTGATGGGGGTCTAATCTTGGGCACAGACCCAATCTCACACCCCCCGGGTGAGGGACCACCTCAAAAGGAAGCAAGATAAACAAGCCATGATTTGGTGGTGGTCTCTCTCTCTCTATGTGTGTGAAACCGCCCAGAATTCACACCAAAGCGGTAAAAATGGTCCTTCCACACCAGGATGGAAATCTGAAATCTTGTTTACCATCAGATATTCCCAACTGTGAAATAAGCAACTTTGGCAATCCCATCAAGAACACGTCTCAGATATGTAAACAGTTTAGCGGCACAAGATTGTACATTTCTCATTCCGACGTGCCTCTTGCCCCTTCAACATATTGCTCATGCTTGACTTTTTGTTGTTATACCGTGAAGATTGCGAGGAGATTAAATCGGTAATCTTGAAGCCGGTGATTAAATCTCCGATACGCTGATCTGTTGTTTGTGGGCCTACAGGGAACACATGCTGCCAGGCTGGGGAAAGAACCTCCACGTGATTATGTTTAACACGACCAAGTCATGTTCATGTCTTGTTAGAGCAGCCGTGGGTGGTTCAATCTCAGCAGAACATGCGCATGTACGACTGCTTGTCCATCTGTAGCTACATGGTGCTCATTTGGAGAGCAGACAGATGCGCACTTAATGGGACGTCTTGAAACGTTAGCGTTAAATCTGTGCCGCCCATAATTGTGGTCACTAATCCCTTCTAAGAAGTTTCCGTTTTAGACAAAACAGTTCAAGAAGTCCTCTGGGTGATCCTGTTAAAAACGTGTTGTGGATTAGACTGAGTATGTTTTTTGTGTTTATTTTTTAAGCTTAGAGTTCAATCTCCAGCACATTTATGGATAAGACAACAACATACAAATAATCAAAGCTTGCATGTTAGAACCATTTTATTTTTTTGTGTGGGTTTTAATTAACTTTGTGTCAAGGTAATTTGTGTTGTACAGCTGCCTTACAATGCTACTCAGTCAACAGTTCTTATGTTACATAAAGAGTAGAAAAAGTGTTTATTGCTGTTACAGGAAATGTTTTCAGACTGCTCATTTCTACATTGAAGACAGTACATCACCCAGGGTTATATCCTCCTCACCATTGCTGAGCCCTACAGGTAACACTTTTTCATAATCGTAATAGGGAGTTTCCATTGAAACGAATTATATTTGGGTTAAAACTTAATAACTTAATGCTTATCTTTTAATTTATTTAAAAGAAAACATACAAATTTAATTTATGAACTTAATTACTTGAATACACTTTGTCAGTGGTGACTGTTTTGAATTTCTAAATGTAAATTAATTTTGATATTTTTTGGGAGGCTTAAATAAAAAAATGTCAAGTGGTGTAACTGTCCTGATAGATAGGTCCTGCCAGAGGATAGGATATATATATATATATAATTAGGGCTGCAACGATTAGCCGACACTATCGACAACGCCGACAATAAAAATTGTCGACAAATATTTTTGTTGTCAAGTAGTCGTTCTATAAGAGCCTGCAATACTGCGGTTTGACCCGTGTGGCGCTGTAGCACAAGACTGTAGTTCAGCCCTATACGGGACAACCCGTAGCAACGAATGATGCATTTTATATATATATATAATTTATTATATAAAATTATTTAAACAAAACTGCTTTTAATATTAAAAACTGTCACACAGACCAACTTGCAGAAAAAAACATGAAATCATGAAATTGTAGCAATGCCCCTGCAGACCCACCTTGTGTCAAGGTCAATAAGTCCCTTAAAATAACAGATCAGTGTCATGTGGTGCAACTCCCTAAAACTTGATGAGATGCATTATATATATACATATATATATGCACACCAAAATATTGATTAAAATATATTCAAATATGCCTTTTACTTGATGGTTAAACCACATTATATTTTAGATTCAGAGTCATTTGGTCCCCACAGTTTAGGGAAAAGCTGAACCATATGCAACTTTATCTGGTCTTGTTATTTGTTTTACATCATTATTGATCAGTTTGTACCTCAAAATTACGTTCAAATGCTAATCATGCTCAAATAATGATTATACATGCGTTTCATTGCTGTTTTGCCCATCAGACATGTCTTTTACACTTCCAGGTGAACACAAACCCCAATCAGTAAAGCAATTTGTGAAGCATGTGGCTGATCTTCACAACACCAACTCATTTTCTAGAGAGTTTGAGGTTTGTATCCCATCATCCCCTTTTCTTTTGACACTCTTCAAGAGACAGCTGTCTCATGTGAGCCTTGATATAGCAGATCAACATGTCATTAGGCATGTCTTATAAATGAATTGTTTGGTTAATTCAGGCACGTATATTCATTCTCTATCCATTCATGCATGAACGCAGGTTGCTAGTAATACATTTGAGTTATAATTAGGTCAGTAACGCACTCAGCTCTATGTTCCAGTCAGGTGCACAAAAAGACCCAGTTACAGCTTCATTAATATCAATCAGTGTCATATTGTAGATTCTCACCATAACATTAAATTATTCACACTTCATTAGATCATGCAAAAATCAAGAAAGCTTTAATTGGACACAAACCAGGCAGTAAACCTAATTATTAGTTCTTGTCATAAGCACATCCAACGAAAAAGTGGTTTCAAAAGTTCCTGTGTTGCTTTTTGTCATGTTCAGGCTGAATTATTTTTGTGATATGTGTTTTGTGGCATGCTATTTATGTTAAATACCTGCACTGATACACACAGTAGTGTTTGAATGCATGTTCTGTTCGATCCATGGCAGCATGTCTTTGGATTCTGTCCATTTTGATTGATCATAAGTTGATATTTCTGGCTACATTCAGTGAAAAAGATTCCCGGAAATGTAGTGGCATTCATTTATTATTTTGACTTTCTGTTACTCTAACAGATCCATAGTAAATAGTGGAATATTCACTGGATCAAACTAAAACCTCAGTTGAATGTTCAGCATATTGATTTCAAAGATAAATTATTTCCCAAGATAATTATATATTTGGTATATTTCCACCTTTCTGCAGTTATAAAGATATTGAATAAATAAAGTTTGCATGGAAGCCTGTTTCTGCCTTGTAACTTCATGTAATTTGCAATTATATTTCTTGCCTTTGCAACTTTGTATCTCACAGTTGCGGCTTTATTTAAAAATTATGATTTTATGTTTCACAATTGCAAGTATTTCTCATAATTGCAACTATGTTATGTAATTTAACATCTAACAATTGCAATTATTTCTTGTGACTTCATACTTGCAACTTTATCTCACAGTTGCTAATTTGTCTCATAATTGTGACTTTATATATAATAATTGGGAATTTATTTGTAATAATTGAGATTTTATCTCACAATTGTGGCTTTAAACAATAGCATTTATTTTTGCAACTATTTCTCATAATTGCATGTATTACTGTTACTTTATTTAACAATTGCAAATTTGCAAATTTAAAGTATATCTTAGAGATATAGCTTTATTTTTCAAACTTCATTTCTTTAAACTGCGGCTACACGTATATCCCAATTGCATATTTTTTACTTTACTTCTTTTAATTGTGAATTAATATCTCACAACTGTGACTAGTTCTCATAATTGCAACTTTGTTGCACAGTGTGACATTATATTCCCCAGTAGCAACTTAATTTCATTTTAATTTTGACTTTATTTTTCATAATTGTGACATTATGATTTAAAGTGTTGCTCAATATCTCACAATCTGACTTAATTTCTTGCTTTAGTGACCAATCAGCATTCAGAAGTGAAACTTATAGACAGTTAAATGAGCAGAATCCAGCCCAGGCTGTCAGTGCTTTTGCTGTGTGCTGTTACGTGTATTTCTGGTGCATAGTTTGTCACTGTATTTCATTGCTTTTTGCATTCTCACCCCCATTAGATATTGAAAGAGTATTTTGAGGTAAGTCACATCTCCCTTTATTTGATTTGCTTTTGATATCTTTAGCATGAATTTGTGACGCTCACTTGTCTGCACTTGTGAAGAGTCTTTGACTATGTATTTAGTGTTGTCACTTTATGGCAGGCTGTTTGAACAGAGGATTGTTTGTGTTTTTAGGAAGTTCAGACGTGTACTGTGGACCTCGGAACAACAACGGACTGCTCCAGCCATCCAGAAAATAAAAACAAGAACCGATACGTCAACATTTTAGCCTGTGAGGACCACTGCCACGAATTAATATAAGCTTTAGATGCATGTTTCTGTGACTAAAATAAGATTATCAATTACATCCTTTAGATGACCACAGCAGAGTGCGACTCGCACCCCTAAACGACAAAGATGGGAGAAGCGAAGGGGACTATATAAACGCCAACTACGTGGATGTGAGAGACTTTAAATGATCTCAGAAGCGTTGACAGGCAAATCATGATAATTGTATCATTATTTAATCAGTGAGGCATGACTACCTCAAAGTGTAACCGTTTAACTAGAACAAGTGATAAAAAGCACTGCTGATTTGCTATTGATTTAATTGTAGAAAGGTCAGCCATGGTGGCGAGTGTGAGAAATAATGTAATATTGTGTTACCTGAGATGTTCTTTCAAAGTTTTAACTAAGTATACTCGCTCTTCCCCTTCCTGTAGCTTTCATTGTCTCTTCTTTGTGTTTCACACAAGGGTTTTAACAAACAGAGAGCCTACATTGCAGCACAAGGGCCCTTAAAGTCCAGCACAGTGGATTTCTGGCGGATGGTGTGGGAGCAGAATGTGGGAGTGATTGTTATGATCACAAACCTGATGGAGAAAGGAAGGGTGAGTTATTTTAGTGCAGATTCTACCTAAATAGATTGATGTTATATCTATTTAAAAATAGTTTTCTGTCATCAAAAACATTTTATATGGCAGGGTTCAGAAGAGGATGGGAATGAGTAAATTATGACTTTTTTGGGGGGGGTGACAAGACAATAACAAATATGGGTTCATTCAGCCTGAATACAATGTTTGTCCATTTCACAGAGGAAATGTGACCAGTACTGGCCTCTGGAGAACCAGGAAGAGTATGGATGTTTCTTGGTTACTGTTAAGAGTACAAACGTCCTCGCTTACTACACCCAGAGAACCTTCACCATCAGAAACACCAGCATAAAGAAGGTATCAAGTTATGGGCTGATATTAGAGTTCTTTGTATTTATTTGTATCTGTCGATGTTGGATATTTAGTTGTGAATGTTGTTCCTTTACAGTGCACTCCACTAATATTGGCACCCGTGGTTAATATGAGCAAAGGCGGCTGTGAAAATAAATCTGCATTGTTTATCCTTTTTATCTTTCATTCAAAAAATTCCAACCTATCATTGAAGTAAAACAATTGAAAGTGGGGGGAAATCTCATTGTGAAATAAATGCTTTCTCGTTCATGTTGGCCACAAGTATTGGTACCCAATTATTTCAACGTCCTTTTCCAGGGTATGAGCTCTGAGTTTTCTCCTATAATGCCTGAAGAGTTTGGAGAACACCTGACAAGAGATCAGAGACCATTTTCATACAGAATCTCTCCAGATCCTTCAGATTCACAGCTCCATGACGGTGCTTCTTCTCTTCAGTTCACCCCACTCATGTTCTCTAGGGTTCAGGCCAGAGGACAGGGACAGCCATGGTAAAAGATTCATTTTGTGCTCAGTGACCTATTTTGTGTTTATTTTGATGTTTGTTTTGGATTGTTGTCCTGGTGGAAGATCCAAACACGGCCCATTATAAGATTTCTTACAGAGGACGTCAGGTTTAGATTTTTTGATCTGTTGGTATTTGATAGAATCCACGATGTCATGCATCTAAACAATCTGTCCAGGACCTCCGGCAGAAAAACAGGCCCACAACATTATAGATCAAGCAGTATATTAAACTGTGGACACCGGATAATTTTTAATCCCTGTTTGTATAACCCTTCTCGTGGCTTTGCTGCCAAAAAGCTATTTTTTTCTTCTTCTATTTTTCTATCTGACCGTAGAAGCCAGTGCCATTTGAAGTTCCAGTCGTGTCTGACAACTGAATTTGCTGGGATTTGTTTTTGGATGAGCTAGGATAATTTTTCTTGAAACCCTCCCGGATAACATATGGTGATGTTTGATATATTTTTTTTAGGTTTAACAAAATTTATTTTCACAGCCGCCTTTGCTCATATTTATCAAGGGTGCCAATATTAGTGGAGGGCACTGTATTTTTACATTAAGATTACCTGTGCCCATCATCTAAAACTCACTTAAAGTTAATATTTAAAAACACTATAAAAAGCATTTAGCAAATTTCAAGATGACTTTTAATTAATTAAATGTTGATATTTTAACATTTTAGCATGCTGATACTCTTTCTTTGTGAAAACAATCACAGGATTGCATACATTTTTATTAGTTTATAGATTACAAGTATACTTGATATTTATAATTTTTTAGGGTTCTCAGAGAGGTCATAGTAACGAGAGGACGGTAATACATTACCACTACACACAGTGGCCAGACATGGGCATACCTGAGTATGTCCTGCCTGTGCTTTCATTCGTCTACAAGTCCTCTAGGTCCCAAACAGAGCACATGGGGCCAATGATTGTACACTGCAGGTGGGCTACAACTCTCTCTTTAAATGTATCAAGTGTCATTTTGTATATTTTACACTTCTGACGTGTGTTTGTGTGGTTTAGTGCTGGAGTGGGCCGAACAGGGACCTACATAGTGTTGGACAGCATGTTAAAACAGATTAAAGCACAGGGTCAAGTCAACATTATGGGCTTCCTCAAACATATTCGTACACAACGGAACTATCTAGTTCAAACAGAGGTGCGTGAACAGCAATTAAAGTCTCTCAAATACATCATAGTGCTCTATAAAATGATGCATTATTTACTGTTTAATCAATCCTTTGAATTTGGACTCAATGTTGGACTCAAGTTTCCTTCCCAACATCTGTTGTTCTGGTACTCTTACAGGAGCAATACATCTTTACCCACGATGTTCTAGTAGAGGCCATTTTGAGTCAAGAGACAGAGGTGCCATCAAGCCATATTCATCAGTATGTTAACAACCTCCTGACACCAGGGGGCTCATGTAAGACACGACTGGAAAAGCAGTTTAAAGTAAGTGTGCTGTCAGTTCTTACGTGATTTCCGAAGAGCACAGCTGGAAGTATACCACCACAGCTGTAGTTGAATAATAACATGACATACGTGACAATGACCTTGTCATTGCAGTTGGTGTGCCAGTCGAATGCCAAACAGAATGATTACAGCAGTGCCCTGAGTGACTGCAACAGAACGAAGAACAGAAGCTGCTCTCTGATTCCTGGTGTGTTTATTGTTTTTCTTCATTATGGGATGGATGAATGAAAAGAAACCGACAGATAGATAGACAGCTTGATAGATGGTTGGATGCAGAGATGGATGGATGAACAGCAAGATAGATGTGAATGTGTGGCAAGATAAGTGGAAGAATATATATGTAGACAGACTGATGATAGACAGATAGAATTATAGACGGACGGACAGGACGGATTAACTGATGATTAGAGGGACAAATAGATGGATGATAGATAAATAGATGTGTACACTGATGGATAAACAAATGGATGGATGACCTGAGGGACAGATGAATGGATTGACAAATAGACAGATGGATGGACAGCTATTGGGTTCTCTGAAGTGACTGTTGTGTGTTTTGCAGTGGAGAAATCCAGAGTGTGTTTGTCCACATCAGCAGAAGAGACGTCAGACTACATCAACGCCTCATATGTCATGGTGAGACACTCAGCGCTTCTCCAGTCACTTCTCTATAACAGCCTAATTAGATTCATATCAAGACTCATTCATGCATTCACATCAGGGTTATCAGCAGAGCAAAGAGTTCATCATTACCCAGAATCCTTTGCCCAGCACAGTGAAGGACTTGTGGAGGATGGTGTGGGATCACAACGCCCAGGTTATTATTTCATTGCTGGACACGAGCAGCACGGTCAGTACAGCTTTTATCGCAAATTGCTTTATAGCATCACGCTAATTTCCTGCCAGTCTTCATGAAACAGATTGTCCTTTCATTCATCTCTGTCATTTCTTTATTCCATTTCCAGACAGAAGACAGCGAGCCAATCATATTCTGGCCTGTGAGAGATCAGCCAATCAGCTACGAGACGTTCTCTGTGTCGTTAAAAGGGGAGGGCCATGTGTGCCTGTCCAATGAAGATATGTTGATAGTGCAGGATTACATCCTAGAGGCCACACAGGTAACATCATAACTGCTGCACAGCCAATCAGACTCCACAGATAACATTGGTAACATAAAGAGGATCAGAGATGTTACCTACAATGCACCAAAGGAAGGTATCATACAAAAGCCGAGATAATTGATTCAGAGAGATGCAAAGGAGCGATTTCTTTGCATCATTTCTCCAAAATCGTTCAAAAACATGAACACGGGCATCTGTTTTAAAGATCGCAGCTGGTACGATTGTGGGAAATATTAGGAGGAGCAAATGGCTGCTGACGAAAGTGAGAACAGTCTGTTAAACAACACATCTGGTGCTTTTCACACACTTAGCATTAAACCATCTGTATCTGCTGAAGCATATTGATCATAAACACACACACTTAAAGAAAATCATCCAAAAATGAAAATTTGCTGAAAATATACTTACCCTCAGAGCATCCAAGAAGTAGTTGAGTTTGTTTCTTCATCAAACCAGATTTATAGAAATGTAGCATTATATCACTTGCTCACCAATGGATCCTCTTCGGTGAATGGGTGCCGTCAGAATGAGAGTCCAAACAACTGATAAAAACATCACAATAATCTACAAGTAATCCACACCACTCCAGTCCATCAATAGATGAAGCGAAGTGTTTATAAGAAACTAATTCAGCATTAAGGTGTTTTCACTTTAAAAAGTCCCTTCAAAATACCAATCCATAATCCATAACACTTCCTCCAGTGAAAAAGTCCATCATCTGTGTTCTCTCACACCAAAATCCACCCACATATGTGTTGACCTGTTTTGGCTTGTAAACAGTGCTTGATCTGTACAGATTTCTCTCCTGATTCAGACGAGATGACTTTTTCACTGGAGAAAGTGATAATACACACTTGTATTTTAGCAGGAAGCCACACTATGAAATCCATTTCATTTTTCCTCAATTTTTTCTCTGCTTCTTTTTTAATAGTTTTATTAGTTTTAATGGTTAAATTAAAAATATGCATGGAAAAGCATGTCTAATTAATTGAAATCATGAAACTTACACAATTTAACAGCAATTTATTAAAATATTTTTTTTCTTCTCAAATTCATATTTTTTGTCAAATTTCCATTGTTTTCCTGGATTCCATTTTAATGGTTTCATAAAATGTAATAATTAAAAGTATTTCTAATGAATTTATTTTATGAAAAAATATATATTAATATTTTTCAGAAATGCTGTTTTGTGTATTTACATTGTTCCGGTAGGCCTAAATATTTCTTAAAAAATAATGCTTTAATAATAATTGTAATAGTCATAATACTATCATTACCTTAAGTAATATATTTCTGTCACAATTTCTTCAAATTAAACCTAACTTTTCATTTCGGTTTGTATATATGACAATATTTTTCTCAAAAGAAACGGTCGAATGCTCATGAAGTGACTGAGATTATGTTCATGTTCATATATACTGAGGCGGCAGAGGTTGAAAACCGTTTGTGTGTAAGTAAACAAAACCGCACGTCTGTGCACTTCATTCACACAGAGACGTGCAGAACATGCAGGATTCATATTTGATCAAATTATATTTGTACGGCTTAATATTCCAAGACGCTTGTCCATATCACATTTTGATTTAAGTGTACTGACCTGCTTTTGATATATCCATCCAAAATGGGGTAAATTCCATCTTTATGACTGGATTCAGCGATTCTGTCCACGTTTTCCACATGGCAGAAATCATAGGGCCCTACAACGGGTTGTAGTGAAAAATGTCTTAATGATGGATTTGTTTATCATAACCACTTTTCTCTTTTGACAGGATGATTTTGTTCTAGAAGTGAAGCATTACCGGGCTCCACGCTGGCCAAACCCAGACGGTCCCATCAGTAACGTCTTCGAGCTGATCAACATCATCCAAAAAGAGTCCGGCTCCAAAGATGGACCTGTGGTCGTACATGACGAGTGAGTAGCATCTTGGCCCTGAAGGAGATGCACACTGCGTCTGGGAAAAGACATGTTATTTCTGTTCCAGAAGCTAGTGCGCTTCCACTGTCTGCGGTCTGCATCGGCACACCCCCCCGCTCAATAAACCAGCAGGAATTTACAGCCTGGTTTATGCTGCTCTATGTGTTGGAACAGCTGTTAAACTATAATAAGAACTGGTAAACAGTACAAATAGTAAGCCTTTGCTAAATTAAATTACTGGCTTTCATATTATCAGTGTGCTACAGCCAAAAGAGCGGATTCAAATATTATCTGGGCAATACTGAGAGTTATTAAAAACCTCAAGAGAAACATTTACTTCAAATATATGGCTGTTAAAATGCTGTGACCAGTAAAGTTAGCATTTTTTGGTTTTTGAAAAACCAAATGCCCACTAAGTCAGCATTTATATTATCGTAGACAGTTAAAATTGTAATATTTTTTTCTAGTTTCAGATATTTATTTATTTTAATAATTACATATTTGGCATTCAGAAACCGTTCTCACTATTAACTGTTTAAAACAGTCTGCTCAATATTTTTTGGGAAACAGTGATACGTTATTTTTAAAGAATTAAATGATGAATAGAAAGTTCAAATTTACGGTGACGTAATGCTGCCATCCACGTAATATTTTTTCCACTCAATTATGTCGTTATAACGAGATCTTTTCTCGTAATAACGAGATCTTTTCTCGTAATAACGAGATCTTTTCTCGTTAAAACGACATATTTTCTCGTAATAACGACATCTTTTCTCGTTAAAACGACATATTTTCTCGTAATAACGACATCTTTTCTCGTAATAACGACATCTTTTCTCGTTAAAACGACATATGTTTCTCGTTAAAACGACATCTTTTCTCGTTATAACGACATATTTTTCTCGTAATAACGACATGTGTCGTTATAATAGATATATGGTAGGGCTGAGGTGAGCTGCTCAGTCTGACATAAACGAGGATCTGCACGTCTGAATTGAAATACACTGTTTTAAATGTATTTAATGTAATGGTTTTAATTATAGCAGCATGTTTATTAGGATTAATCTCCAATACAACATTATCCAATAACTGCACTCAGACCCATGACTTGTTTAGGCTATATATGATCAGATCAAAACAGTTATTTTTGAATAATTGACTCTGGGCTTGGAATATTTATTTATTTGAATGACTGAAGTTTGATTGAACAACAAATCGAAATATGAACAAAGATAAATAAAGAGATTTTCTCATAGGTTAATAATAATAATAATAATAATTATTATTATTATTATTATTCGTTCTGTTTGAAAACGGGCAAACAAATTAAGCTCGATTTTTCGTAGGCCTATTTTTGTTAGGTGGGTAAACAAATGAGCTGCTTTAATATTTGTTTCACATGTGTGGCCTTGATATACTTTAGTCTGATTATATATGAATTATGTATTAATGATTTCATATTATTAAATGATCTTTAGCTGAATCATCGTATCACGTTCTTCTTATGGGTTAAATTGCAGGCTTTGCTTTACTGAAGGAACAGTCTTCGCTGCGCTGGGTGTGAGCACTGAACACAATAGTACAGATGAAAGTGCAGTATCTCTTGCTGGATTTAGGCTATACGAATTAAATAAACACAAACTTGTTTTCGATTGTTTTATTTAAGTAGACCTTTAGACATAAGGCGCGCCAGAAAGCGCACGCTGTTATTTTACAAAAGCAATTCGTAACATTTTGTTCTTATTGTGGAAGTATATAAAATTGCTTTCCTCGGTTATCACAATGTAAGGGATCGCGTCGGTGTCGCCGAATTGAGAAGAACAGTGGTGTGCTTTAAATGAGATAAAGCAACATCCAGACTGTATGAAACGTTATTGTGACTAATTTGCAGAGCGGTACATGAACTCTTATTCTGCGTGATGGGATAGACAGTAAAGACAAGCTGAGTTAAAACATTGATTGTTTTAGGGGCCGTCCTCGGTTCACAGCAACCCGGGACTATCAGAGATGGATAAAACAGTTTTTATTAACATTAAACATTTAATTTAATATTTGTATATTATTAGTATTATTAGGTTATGTTAACTTGTTAGGGCTATAGGCCTATTTCTATTGCATATAATATTATATTTTATTACTTTCCCATTTAAATTCGTGTATCGCTTTACCTAATTAACGTTTTGTACCAGAGCATGTGAGAGAAGCGGAGCGGTTCAATATTCCGCTGTGTGTGTGTGCTCACCGCTCAGTCGTTCACGGCCAAATCAAACACTCCGCTAATGTTCCGCTCACGCTCAGGTGAACCAAATCCCGCTCAGATCAGCGTTAGGCCTATTTATTTTTTCCTGTTTATAGTGAAATTATTGAATAAATGTCTCAATTAAACAGTTATGTTTCACGGTGAACTTGTTTTAATAGGGATGTTCATTAACCGTTAACCAACTGATAAGAATTTTGACCGATTACAATCAGTTAAACGGTTTAAAGTCACTTATTTATTTATTTTTAGTAATTTATTAAAATATGTTAAAATGTTTGCTGCATGGTTAAAATAAGCTATAGCGTATAAAAACAAGTTTTTAGAGAGAGCGAGAGAGAGAAAATCCAAGTCGCCTATAAGTCGCATTTTATTATTGAATTCTGATTTTTTTTGGTAAAATAAGACAAAAATAGAATGCAGCTTTCTGCCGTCTGCTTTAATTTGCGCAGCACAATAATGAAATAAACTCTGCATACTCTAAAAACACTGGGTTAAAACAAACCAATTTGGGCTGGATAAATATAGGACAGAACACATTTGGGGTTAATTTTACCCAGTAAATCGGGTTGTTTATTTAACCCATCATAAATGGTTGATTTAACCCAGCTAATGGGTTTATTCGTTTCTATTATAATATTAGCTTTTTTTTACTTTATGCATGAAATAATATTTACAGATTAATTTAAATCCTCTAAACTTTTGTAAAATACTCCAGAACCACTGGTTTACGTGATAACTTCCTTTATTTCTAATTTGCTTGCTTTTATCCTTTACACATTGCCCTATTTAATCTCGTTTAAAAACATTAGAAGTAAAGATTAAACATTAAACCGATGTAATTCACGAGTAAATCGACCGCTCTGTAACTGTGTTTCCACCGTAACGGCGCTGGCTCTCACGCCGAGCTGGAGTCGTGTTCGGCGGGGACTGATCACGGATAGACCGCCGCCCTGCACTTCACTCATGGACGAAATTAACTGCGATTGCCTTCACAGTCTGCCCAAAACAAACAGTAAACAGCTCTGAGGACATGTTTTAACATCCAAAGTATTTGTGTTCTGTATCTTTATAAATATAATCGTTTATTTTAAGCAAAGCATCAGATTCTTCATCAAGCAATAAAACCGACGCAACGCGAGCGACGTTAAAAAAATAGAGGCTGCTTGTTGCACAGTATTTCTTTTATTTTCTTAAATGATTATTTAAGTCAAAATATCTTTTTAGTATAGGCCTATTTATTCGTTATATATAACGCCTAGCTTTATTGTGTTTTTCTCCGCTTGCAGAAGTGCTGCAGGTGGGTGATAATGATCATGTAAATCCTTGTTCTGTTGTCTGCTGTTTTTTGCGCATGTAAAATTAATTCCCCAAAAACAAATGTTAGTATTTTAAACGGGTCACGGACACTTATTCTTTCTAATTTAATTCAGTTCTAATTTCAAGTTAAAGGTTAAAGGTTAGGAAAAATAACCGAAATGAACATCCCTAATTTAAATGTATACAATTAAAATTCTTAATTTAAAAACGTGTCTTGTTTTTGAAGCCACTTGGAAAACTTTTGTAAAAAGTTAAATAACTGAAAAAGTATATTTTTCCATTAAAACAACCTTCATATTCAAAACACGCACAAGATGAAATGCACCGAACAAATAATTATTTTGTGGCGTAAATAAAAGAAACACACTTTCTAAAATTAAAATAAACCAAAACTGAGGGGAAATGCGTTCTATAAAACGCGTGTCAATCTTCACAGGATTTTAGAATTTGGTTTTAGAAACATTAGCTTAGACAAATGAGTGCTTAGCATATTCCACAGATTCTGGAATTGGCAAATTACCAAAGGGGCATTTTGGGCGCTCCGCTCATGCTTTACTACCATATATTTAGCAAAACTTTAAACTTCTGACAATTAAGCCAATACTTTATGATTGTAGGCTATTTATGCCAATGCGTGATGATGATAAATGAGCGTGTTGTGCTTTCATTTTCAAATGAAACTACGAATGATTAATTCCTCAACGAAACACTAGGCAGTAGGCAATAATATCAATAATTATTAATTCGCAGAATATTTTTATAAATGTTAAATTCAACCTTTAAACTGCATTTCCAATAGTCTAGAAATTCCAGTCACATCCAAGCTTTAGCGTGTGGAGCATTACAGTAGACTTACAAAATTAGTCAGAACGTTATGTAAAGAGATCGAAATGAAGGAAAAACTAATATAACAATAGGCTAATAATAAATGATGATGATGATGAATAGGCTACAGACAATCAGTTAATTGACAAACACGATGTATTTTATTTTATTTAGTTTAAATAGTGTGACAGTTTTATTTTATGTACTTTATGTAATATTAGCCTATTCGTGATAAACTTGAATGCTGTGTACATGCGTGCCATTGCCTACAGGTCCATTGGCCTATGGTCAATATGATAATTAATTATGTAATAATTTATATAATAATTCATAAAGGTCAAGTAGGTTTGTTTATGCATTAAATGAGAAATGGATGTTGTTCCCTCAACATAGCGAGGCCACGACATGAGGAGGCCTTTACCGTTATTGTTCATATTTCGATTTGTTGTTCAATCAAACTTCAGTCATTCAAATAAATAAATATTCCAAGCCCAGAGTCAATTATTCAAAAATAACTGTTTTGATCTGATCATATATAGCCTAAACAAGTCATGGGTCTGAGTGCAGTTATTGGATAATGTTGTATTGGACATTAATCCTAATAAACATGCTGCTATAATTAAAACCATTACATTAAATACATTTAAAACAGTGTATTTCAATTCAGACGTGCAGATCCTCATTTATGTCAGACTGAGCAGCGGACACTCGCTCACCTCAGCTCTACCATATGTCGTTATTACGAGAAAAATATGTCGTTATAACGAGAAAGATGTCGTTTTAACGAGAAACATATGTCGTTTAAGCGAGAAAAGATGTCGTTATTACGAGAAAAGATGTCGTTATTACGAGAAAATATGTCGTTTAACGAGAAAAGATGTCGTTATTACGAGAAAATATGTCATTTTAACGAGAAAGATCTCGTTATAACGAGAAAAGATCTCGTTATTACGAGAAAAGATCTCGTTATAACGAGAAAAGATCTCGTTATTACGAGAAAAGATCTCGTTATTACGAGAAAAGATCTCGTTATAAGACATAATTGAGTGGAAAAAATATTACGTGGATGGCAGCATTACGTCACCGTACAAATTAACAATATTTATTTAAAATAAATATATATTGAAATTTGATATACGTCCTTTTTTAACATAATAAATATATTTACCATTACTTTTGATGAATTTAAGGCTTTAAATGCAATTTAATTGTGAACATTCTGAATAATTTGAATTCTTAAAAAATTAATAAAGAATTAAACTTTTGAACTGTAGTGTATATAAATCTATAGTGTTTTTATATAACACTTTTCACTAGACATATTGTTCCAGAGCTATGTTACAGAGAATGTTGTAATTAACACAAAAATAAACATACAAGGTATCTTATCAGACAGCATAAATGGGGAGCACATCTTTGATGCTTAAGAATCCTGTGTAGGTGACGAACTGAACATGCTTTATCATTGATTTGTTTAATAATCTGTGCGCAGGCATGGCGGTGTGACTGCAGGAACGTTCTGTGCGCTGTTCTCTCTACTGCAACAGCTTGAGGCCGAGAGCGCACTGAACGTCTACATGATGGCCAAGATGATCAACCTCATGAGGCCTGGAGTCTTCACTGACATCGTGAGGGTTCATCTGCCGGCTTTCCTTCAAGACGACTTGTTTTTGTCCCACTTTTATTAAACATTAACATCAACCACAAATTATGATATTTATACTATACATGTGCTAATACATGCATACATACGTGCTATATAAAATACTTTCTGATCACATAAAAATGCATTAACTTGCAACTCTTTATAGCATTTAATACTGTAATACATATATTATGGAGCTATAAAATAACCCCCAAATATAAATCTTGTGAACTTTTATGCATTTTATATATATATATATAAAAACATAAATAATTATAATTATTAAATGATGAATTATATGTATTAGAATCACTCACTCAAAATTCACTCACTCACACGCACGCATGCACGCACGCACGCACACACACACATTTTACATGTATTTTGATATATATATATATATATATACATATACTTTGCTATATTAGTTATATATATAATACAGTATAATTATATGTATGTGTTAAAAGTTTTAGAATAGTTTTATTGGGTCTATAAAAAGTTTACATTATATTTATAGGGAACAAATTCCGTAGTTTTATTTATTTTAATGTGAATATTAATCTTTATAGTATGTATGAGCTCTTTTATATTTGAAGATATTTAATTTAGTAACGTTAGTATTTTCCATGTGTCTGCAGACTATTGGCATTTATACATAAGACATTTTGAGTTTTTTATCTCTGGAGTTGGCAGCAGTTTGATGAGGAAAAGTCAGTCATTAATAATCCTGCCCTGAGGTGGAATTAACTCAAATCCACAAGGGAAAATGTCATATTTTGAGTGGTATGTTGTGGTCAAACTACCAACATGTTCTTGTTTTTTTTGGTGGGATAGGATCAGTATCAGTTCCTCTACAAAGCCATTCTGAGTTTGGTCAGCACCCAAGAAGACGAGCGAGCGCTTCAGTCCTCCGATAACAACGGCACGGTCCCAGGAGGCGTCTCGAGTGCGGCCGAGAGTCTGGAATCCTTGGTGTAACCATAGTGACGAGCCGGCACAGGAAAAAGACTGCTTTTTTCTATCAAAGAATGCTCTTGTTTTCCCGGTCCATCTCTGAACTGACAGCGCTCTGCTGGATCCAGCGCCGCCATTAAATGTGTGCCTTTGTACACTCCACCTTTTGCTAATGTCTTACGTACTAATGTCTTCTCATAGTCATATTTATTTGCTTAAAAGCTTGTTTAAA
Organism: Gymnocypris eckloni scoliostomus; assembly: GCA_027564155.1. Classification (NCBI taxonomy): domain Eukaryota; kingdom Metazoa; phylum Chordata; class Actinopteri; order Cypriniformes; family Cyprinidae; genus Gymnocypris; species Gymnocypris eckloni. The sequence goes on from CM050434.1 coordinate 1,986,176, forward strand.
GGGAAAACACCTTTTATTTTAATAAGACTGTTTTTATTAGTCTATTTTTTGTAGTAGAAATTCAGCCACTGTTTTTTCATACAGATATACAAAGAAAGGGGCAAAATCAGTCATGGATTTTGGGCAAGAAATAATATTCTGTGTAAATAATATTACAGCAACCACATCGATGGACCAAATTTCTATTTATGTCTAGAATTTTATATTTGAGGCACTAGTGCTGCAAGACATGGCTGCTTTTGAATAATTTAGTCAGATTTGAAATGTTTTAATATTTCTGGTGTTTTGTTACTGACGTAAGAGGATGTTACATACTGACACTGTTTAGCTGTACCAGATGTTTTTGTCTGTTCGTAGGATTAAACGAATCAAGAAAGCACGCTGGAGACTGGTCTGTTTATGCTTGGATATTTCATATGCTTAGAAATGCATAGACTTTATAATTCTTTTAAAGGAATAGAAAAGGTTTGTTTAATAATGTTGATATATGTTATATGATATAACCCTAACAGAAAAAAATCAGCAAGGCACTTACAAAAAAAGTCAATGAGGCCAATTTGTAAATATTAAAATACTCAGTTTTAATAATGTAAACACAAAACATTATGCGCAAATCAACATGCTTTTAGTGTGAACAATTCATTCGTTAAATATTTTTTGTAAAAACCATGAAACAATTTTTCAGGATTCTTTGATGAATAAAAAATCTAAATGACAATGTATTTGAAATTCAAATGTCTTTACTGTCATTTTAGATTAATTTAATGCATCCATGCTGAATAAAAGTATTAATTTTCTTTGAAAAAATCTGACCCTTAATCCTCAACTAATATATTTAAATTGAAATATAATGTGAGATTTATTACATAAATAACTTTTTAACTAAGTAAATTATATTAATACAAATGTATTATATAAATATATTAGTAAATATTATTTACATGATAGTTTTAAAATAGTAATTAAAAAGCTTAAATAAAAAATGCCTTACAATGCATTATTATGTATTATGTACATATATAATACAAAAAAGATTGATATAAAAAATACTACTTATGTAAATTAAAAATGTATTATGATGAATTATTATATATTATGTATATGATATAATAACAAATAATTAAAGTGATACAAAAAATATTACTTATGTAACTTATCAATGTAATGGCATTAACAAAAAAAAGAACGTTTGTAAACTATAATTTCTGAATTTAAAACCTCTATAAAAAAAATCCCCATTCACTTTCATTTTAAGTTTAAAAAGAAAAACTCAAAATATTACTTGCGTATGTTGTGTTTTCATATAGCCTTGTGCATTTTTTGGTAACAGTTTTGTGCTTCAGTTTCATCTTCAAAGTCTCCATAATAAAAGATAGTCTAATATTCTGGTTTTCATCTGCCCTCGGGACAGACTCGTGTTGATTACAGTCTCCAGACAGCAGCCGCTTGTCTCGTGTCAGCTGTTGATTCTGAACTTGCTTTACTTGTTACCTCGGCATCCCGACTGCCAAACAACAAGAAGGTCAGAACAACAGTCCTTCAGTTCTCCATCTGGCCCAAGACATCAGGAAAAGAGAACAAAGGCAGGTTTCCTTAAAGACGTTCCCCAAATAGGGTTGTTTTTAAATTAACTTCTGCTCCGGCCCTCCTCAAATTCATTATCGAGACGGTGCTTCTGGCAGCGATCAGGACACTCCTTAAGCCACTGTGTCTTCAGGAACCGATTATTATAAGTCCACGGCTTAAGTTTGGTGACGAAGATGACAGCTACATGAGTTATGACATAATCCCTTTCAAGAATCGCTTGTAATTATTCCTCAAATCTAATCCAAGAAGTCATTTACACAAAAATATGGGTCAAATGGCCAGACACGGCCTTGAGGGGCTACTGGTAACTTAATTTGCATTTTTAACTTCTAATAATTACAGTCCCAATTATCCTGCGCTTGGTGGCCTACTTTATAGTGACCGCACTGATGGCCCCACCAGAACAATGCAGACTAGGCCACCAGGCAGTCAACAAGGGCGGAAGAGGGGGGTGAAGGGTAATTTCCTCTAATTCATGTCTAATGAAGATGACAAACAATAATTTAGATGCTTATTTGAAGAATGAATATAAAACAATTAGAGAAAATTCTGTCTGTCAATCTATCTGTCTGTCTGTCTGTCGATGTATCTATCAGTCTGTCAATCTATCTGTCTGTCGGTCTATCCGATCAATCAATCAATCATACTGTCTATCTGTCTTTCAATCTATCCGTCCGTCTGTCTGTCTGTCGATCTATCCCTCTGTCGATCTATCCGCCTCTGTCGGTCTATCCGTCTGTCGGTCTATCCGTCTGTCTGTCTGTCGATCTATCCGTCTGTCGGTCTATCCGTCTGTCGGTCTATCCGTCTGTCGGTCTATCCGTCTGTCGGTCTATCCGTCTGTCGGTCTATCCGTCTGTCGGTCTATCCGTCTGTCGGTCTATCCGTCTGTCTGTCGATCTATCTATCAGTCTGTCGATGTCGATCTATCCGTCTGTCGATCTATCCGTCTGTCTGTCGATCTATCCGTCTGTCTGTCGGTCTATCCGTCTGTCTGTCGGTCTATCCGTCTGTCTGTCGGTCTATCCGTCTGTCTGTCGATCTATCCGTCTGTCTGTCGATCTATCCGTCTGTCTGTCGATCTATCCGTCTGTCGGTCGATCTATCCATCTGTCAATCTATCAATCAATAAATCTATCTGTCTGTCAATCTATCTGTCTGTCTATCGTCTGTCGTCTATCCCTGTCAGTCTGTGTCAATCTATCTATCTGTCTGTCGGTCTATCTGTCTGTCAATCTATCTGTCTATCTATCTGTCTGTCTGTCAATCTATCTGTCTGTCTGTCAATCTATCTGTCTGTCTGTCAATCTATATGTCTGTCTGTCAATCTATATGTCTGTCCGTCCATCTATCGGTCTATCTGTCAGTCTGTCTGTGGATCCGTCCGTCATAATTTTTTCTATAATTTTTGACAACTTACATATTTTATTATGTAATGGGGGGTAAAGGGTACAGTAATAATCCTGTAATTTCTGTCTAATGAAGATGCTAAACAATATTTTTTACATTTATTTGAAGAAAAACAAGAAACAAAGCAAACACAAATGTTTTATTGGACAAAACTAGATTTAAAACAACTATTTGGACATGCTAATCTTAAAATGGTCTTGATTATTATGCCACATTACATTATGAACATTTATATTAATGTTTGAAAGTGAAAAAAAATCTAAAAGAATTCACTACAGTGGCAAGTTTCACATTTAAGAAAAACTTACAGAAAATGGCAAATTTTTTCAGTAATACTCAACATGACATCATGTTTTGGATAAATATGATTCTACTGCTTGATTTGAACTCAAGTGAGGCAGACGTTCATTTAATCCCTTTGTGCACAAGGGTAAGAAAATACTGACAGCGTATAATGTTTATTTTCAATGCCAGGAAGTGGAAATGGGATGGTTTCCCTATTACTCCCAATTAATGAGAACACTAGATTTAGATCGGTTTTCATTTTTATCACTTTTAGATTCAAGTTTGAAAACAAAAGTACTAACCGTTGGATCACTCTGAACTTGACTATTGGACAAGTTAAAGATCTGCAACCGTTCATTGAGGAATATGTGCAGTGATGGATGTTTCGGTTTCATTACACACACATGGCACATAATGAGTGAGTTTGAGATATTAAAGTGTGAGGTTACTCTGATAAGGTGCTCTTGGTGATACACTGGAGACCCTCCTCCTGCAGTCTCTTCAGAACCGGACCGTAGATGTTCTTCGTCATCGGCACCACAAGTCCTTTAGTGCTCAGTTCACCTGTGGTGGTACATCACACACTCAAAATAAGTCAAATTGACTTTATAGGTGGAATTACATCCTTTAATAACAGTGCAAAATTAAGAACAGATTGTCAACTACTTATGCAATTACAGTGGAATGAAACTAGGTATGCATGAAATATCACTGATATATCAGTATCAGAGAATAAATGTGCCCTTTTAATGTCCAATAAATAAAATAGGTATATTTAAAATATTGTGTTATATCTGTAAAAGTTATATTTTCCATTTACACTTTAGAAACAAATTAAGTTTAGAAATTAAAATTGACCATTGAGTGTTTAATAGCAGGCCTGTGTTAAATGTTAATGGGGAAAAAAGATTTTTGCAGTTGCAGCTGGGAGAAAAAAAAACTAACAAAAAATTAGGGAAAAGGGAATGTGCCGATATTTTTTGCGTTTGCATATTTTACATTTTATATTCCCAATAATTATATATTTATTTTTAAAAAAGCAAAATCAAATGATAAAATATAAAACAAAAAAAAAAAGCAAAAAAAAAAAAAAAAAAAATAGCTTCATTTGATACACAGAGAACTTGATTTTTACATTTAGTTTTATTAATCTCACAAAATGCATATAGAATTTTGGGCAAAATATCACTTAGAAGATTCAAAGTATAAAATAAATCTGTATTGGCCCAACTTTATATATTTGTGCATCTCTAAAGCAAATTTACTGTTAAATGAGCATTTCAAGTTGAGTTGCACTGACCGTTGAGCACCATACGGGTTGCAATGGCTGCTGGGTAGCCCACAGTTTTGGCCATGGCTGAGTATCCACTGGGATCCCCATAGACCACCAGACTGATGTGTTTGGTCTCCAGCTCGCCCGTTGGGTGTCTGATTCCGACATCGTTCCTCATGACGACCATATCGCGCTCACCTTTAGCTGCGCAAGACAGAACGATCCAAAACAGCAATCATTTATCTGGGGCTGGACTTCAGGATCAGTTTAAGACATTTAACAGCGATACAGATGGATGCTCTTCAGAAACACATGCTGAATCTCTGAATCTCATGACATAAACAGAATGACATAAAAAAAGGAAGAGGAAGTGGCTCTTTACCGAAAGACAGTTTGGCCTCCAGATGCTTAGCAACTGCTGCTAAGATGGTGTCGGCGTGAGGAACCGGCTCTTCACTGAGCATCCCGAGACTGATGGGAGTCATCAAGTCAGTTATTTTCACATATACATACACACACACACACATATCTGTGTGTGTGTGTGTGTGTGTATATATATATATATATGTCTTTATATAGACATTATAAAGACATATAAGACATTATTAATAAAAATGTTACAAAAGCAGTGCTGGGTAGATTACTTACAAATTGTAGTCAGTTACTGATTACAAATTCATTGATGAAAACTGTAGTCAGCAGCTGCTTATTTAATTGGGATTATTGTTATAAAAACAATAAGAAAATATAAGACCAATAATCAACAAAAGAATAATAATTTTGTTGTAAAAAGTTAAATCTTCAAGTAAATATTTTAGGTCAAAGTGGTCTGACTGACAAAAAAAAAAGTATCAAACTGTTTTGAAATCCCTGCATGACAAACAACCATTAAACAGCATTGATATGATCAAAGTTTTCTAGGTTTGTTAATATTTTTGTTAGTTATACATCAGCAGTGTTTAGTAATGTATGTAATTATTAATCTCATACGTGGTGTAAATGACTGATTTTGTCCCCAAATTCAGTTGCATGGGTTGCAAATGAATTAAGATGGCCATTCTAGATCATGAACACTCACTGTATTCAATATGACACGCAGTAGAATTTTTTAGATGGTAAACTTTAAAAGAGAAAAAACTAAGAACTAGGGAGAATCAATACATTTGTAATCATGTAATCCATAAAAAGCAACTGTAATCTGATTAGGAGCATTTTAAAATGTAATATAATCTAAATTCAAGTGAAACATTTTTTGGAATATGTATATATGGGATATATATCGGACGACTACTAGATGAAAGTCTATAAAATATTGTTAGTGAACTCCTAAACCCACCATCTGAGACTCTGCATTCTGAAGTCATCCTGTCCTACCCGCTCATAAACGGCGTCTTCAAAGACACTGCTGCTCACAGAAGTGGACAAGCCAATCTGCCTACAGAAGCTCTTTCTGTGTATGAGACAAAATAGCATTTACAAATAAAGTTATATACCATTATAGTTTTGTATTTATAGTATATGTTTTCATTAAAAAAAAGACATTTTTTGAGTTGGATAGAAAAAGGTCCATAAATCCAGACCCATGAGACAGGAGAAGCTGTGTGTCCCAGTAACGGACAGGGCTCAGTGTTGATGAGTCCCAGTTTGACGAAGCCACTCATTGCAGAGGAGAAGCCCTGAAGACACATGCAGTTCATGATGACACACAGGCACTGGAGCAACACTAAGCTTACACTCATCTTTACATCTCATTAGCAAGAATACCTTGAAGCGCAGAGTTCCTCTGATGAGCGTGTGCGCAGACTCAATTCCATACGGCTGTGCATATTTGGTGCTGTCCCGGTTGGGGAAGCCTTCCAGGTTGAAACCCGGCATGAAGTCCATGGGTTTTGTGACATCTAGGAGAGCCCCGCCGGGAGGAACATTGACCACCTGAACAGATCAACCACATTGTTTGTAAATGTTTTTTATTATACTGTTATATGGCTTTTGGGTGGCTGATTGTTAGACACTGCAGAATTGTACAGGTGATTGTTGAAGTTCCACCTGATTGTCTTTCAGATAGATGGCTGGACTGATGGTGTTAAGCAGGACGCCGTACGGACTCCAGCTGAACTTATAACGCAGAGGGTTGTCTGAGCACTCTGGGGCAGGAAGACCACCACAAAAAGAGCTGTATGATTCCACCTGTCAAGAAACAGTGATTGAAATTTGGAGTAACTACAAGAGCACCATGTGATTTAACCAAATGTTCACAAAGACCAAGCTCTGGCTGACCGCTAACTAAGTAAAAAATGAACATTCAAGATGCCGTGAACGTTTGTTGAGGTCTGTCAATATGTCTTCCAGACGTGGTGATGAGTGCACCAATGGTGCGACAGTATGTCACTCTATCGCAAATACCCATCAACACATCCAAGTGGTAAACAAACACGAGTGCATGCATGCAATACCTACAGTGCAACCGTCTGCCTTGGCCTGGTCGATGCACTCCATGGCCAACATGTGATCAATGCCAGGGTCCAGACCCATCTCATTGACGATGGTGATGCCAGCATCCTCGGCACTTGGGAAACAACAGCCAATCATGGTGAAGCCACACGCATATATTAATGAAGTCAACCAGAGGCAGTTTAAAATCCAATAAGGTCAAAGAAAGATAAGTTCAGTGACTGATTTGAACTTAAGTGACAGTTAACCAAAATATATAAAAAAACTGTCTGATTCACAAATTGTTGAACTTCTCAATTAATTAACTTATCCAGTTAACAAAACCAGTCAAAATGATTCACACAAATCTGGTTCTTGCATTCAATTTACCCTCTCAATTTGTTTGCAACGGTTGAGTCAATGACATGATGCTTAGTTCTTGTTCTATCTATTCATTTTCAAATACCTCTTATGATGACCATGTTTGTCATTTCTGTATTACGATTCATTTTGACATTTTTTGGGTGAGTGTAAAGTCAAAAATGCATAGAGGACAAAACTGTCCTAAAATTATTATTTTTTTATTCTAAAAAAATCCTCACGAAAAATACTAATCTATAAGTAGTTTGACCATCTTTATTTTTTAGAAAAATAAATAATATTAAGTATAGTATTTGAACACTGCTTCTTAATGTTTGACATGTTTGCTCTCAAAATCAAGATGAAAGACCAAAATTGAAGTGCACCAAAAGAAAAACACAACAAAACAAACAAAAACCGCATCAAAGCAAAGCAAAACAAAAACTGCAAAGCAAAGGAAAAACAAAATCCGCATCAAAGCAGAGCTAAAGAAAAACAAAAACCGCAAAGCAAAGCAAAAGTAAAACAAAAACCGCATCAAAGCAAACCAAAAGCAATAACATAAACGCTAAACAAAACAAGATTCTCTTCTCCCTCTGGAGAAAATTATGACAGAATTTCCATTTTTGGATGAACAATCACTTTAAAATGAAATAGTTTTCTAAGAAACAGTACGTTACCTACCTCTTCTGAAGCTCCTTCATGGCTGGGCTCAAGTAACTGGCGGTCACCATGTTCACATTCATTTTAATGCAGTGCTTAGCTACTTGTGGATGAAATGCATATGGCAGCAAGCTAGACACCAAAAACAACAAAATAAATTATACAAATTAGCTTTAAATGTGTACGTTAAAGTAGAATTCCTAATGTCAAAGCATAATAAAGTGAATGAAGTTTATGATTATGCCTGATGACGATGTCGTGGTCTTTGATCAGATACTCAAGGTGGCTTTCTTGGCTGGTGATGTCCAGCATCACAGCGATGGTGTTGGGGTACTTGGCTGCCATGTCCTCAGCCTGATTCAACAGATTTGATGCTGTGAAGCAAAGATCACACAAGATTTTTTTTTAAAGAATTGCGACTAAATTCTACACTGCACTCGGATTTTGAGGTGGGAACATACCCACTGTGACCTGAGTGCCAGCGTCCCTGGTGAGATACTCGATAACTGGCCCAGACACATAGCCTGCACCCAGCAAAAGCACCCGCTTCATTCCGCCTTTCTTTAGGATCTGCTCTGATTCCCTGTTTGCCAGATGGTACAGCCATTACTACTAACACACACACACACACACTCTCACTGGCCAAGCAATCTGTGAAATCAGAAAACATATCCTGCTGGATAGTGATCTTAAACCGATTGAAAGGGATACAAAACCCACAAAAGAACATAGAAAGATCTTGTAGGATTGTCCAGGAGATATAATTAAGAAAATTTAAAAACACACCAAAGATACATTTTTCATTTTAAGACAAGAGTAAACCACCAAAAACACAGAAATGAACAATGGCACTTCAGGAGCAGAGAGGGTGCCTTAAACAAAAATGAAGGAAAACATATCTACTTCTAGATCAGCCAGCTCTCCATTGAAAATATAATCAAAGCAGTTTAAGAGGGCTGTTAAATCAACATTTCGCTCCGCAAGTCCCCTGGGAGACACATGCGATCCAAGCACCCCCGTCGCTCAGCCTAATTGGATCTGATGCAGCACATGAGCAAAAATGTAACACGTAAACCCCTGCATGCCTTTCTCAAAATACCATTAAACTAGACATTCATAATAACCACTAAATATGCGTTTTAAATCAGGGTTTTACTGTTATTTAGTGCTACTTTTAAAAGCTCTCATAATTAGGTGCATTAGTTCATAATATGGAACACTTTCATATCAAATATGAAGGTTTTGCTTGGCCTAACAGTCATTTCTACCACAGTTAAAGGGTGTTAAAGGATCATGAAAACGTAAACCATTAAAAATGGTACTGCCTCCAGTGGCTTTTGGCTTTTATAAATCAGTGACAACAGCAAAATAGTAAAAGACAATTTTTCACATGACTGTGCAAAATTACATATTTAAACAAAAAAATCTGTGGGTTACTTGGAGGAGATAACTAAATAGTTGAAATTTAGACTTGCCAAATAAGCAGGTTGAGACAGAACCGATCACAGGCGTCTCGAGGACCAGTGGCGTAAAAAAAAAATGAAAAAACATGACAATGGCATAATATGTAGTGCATGACTGCAATATGTGTGTGTGTGTGTGTGTGTATATATATATATATATATAAGAATAACACTAAAATGTATAACTTTAAAAGATAATACAAAAACAAGAAATAAGAAATGTAATTATAGTTTTTAATATTTAATTTAAATATATTTATATTAGTAACACACACACACACACACACACACACACAGAAACACAGGCCACTTTATTAGGTACACCGGTTCAATTGCTTGGTAACCCAAATTGCTAATCAGCCAATCACATGGCTGCAACTCAATGCATTTAGGCATCTAGATGTGATGAAGACAACTTGCTGAAGTTCAAACCGAGCATCAGAATGGGGAAGAAAGGGGATTTAAGTGACTTTGAACGTGGAATGGTTGTTGGTGCCAGATGGGCTGGTCTGAGTATTTTAAAAACTGCTGATCTACTGGGATTTTCAAGCACAACCATCTCTAGGGTTTACAGAGAATGGTCCGAAAAAGAGAAAATATCCAGTGAGCGGCAGTTGTGTGGACGAAAATGCCTTGTTGATGTCAGAGGACAGAGGAGAATGGGCAGACTGGTTAGAGATGATAGAAAGGCAACAGTAACTCAAATAAACACTCGTTACAACCAAGTAGAGCTGCACGATATTTTGCATGCGATAGTCATATAATGCACACCTTTAAAATTTTGATATATATTAAAATCTATCGTAAATCATATGTAAAAATGGCAATTTTTTTACTACCCAATTGGCTCAAATGCAAAATATGACATAATATAGTCATAACACAAACTGTAAACTATTCATCTAGTTAACTATAATGCACACCTTTTACATGTTTTATATTTATTAAAATAAACTGTAAATCATATGTAAAAATCGCTATTTTTCAGTACAGAATGGGCTCAAACACAAATTTCAAGCTATAATTTAAAGCTATAAAACAGCAATTTTTACATATTTACAGCAGTTGACATAAATGAACAGTTTGTTGTATGACTGTGTCATTCTCCTCAAATGCTATTGAGTTTAAAATATACGTTTGAGCCCAATCGGTAGTTAAATTTAGCAATTTTTACATATAATTTAGAGTTTATTTCAATAAATATAAAACAAATGTAAAAGGTGTGCTAATTGTCACCTAGATATACAGTGTCAGTTTACAGTTGTTTTTATGACAGTAAGTCATTCTGCTCAAATGCTATTGAAGTTAGAAAAATGTATACAAATATCGCATGTAACTTTAGAGACGGTCCATAAATATGCGAATATCAAATGTCCAACGTCAAGCCAATTTTATGCCAGTCGGCTCTGTGTATTAAATGCTGCTCCATTTGAAAACAGCTGATGGAGATTTACGACTAATCACAGAACCGTCTTTATTGACGAGATGCGCATGACTATCGCATGCAAAATATCGTGCAGCCCTACAACCAATGTATGCAGAATACCATCTCTGAACACACAATGCGTCAAACCCTGAAGCAGATGGGCAACAGCACCAGAAGACCACACCAGGTGCCACTCCTATAAGCTAAGAACAGGAAACGGAGGCTACAATTTGCACAGGCTCACCAAAATTGGACAATAGAAGATTGGAAAAACGTTGCCTGGTCTGATGAGTCTCGATTTCTGCTGCAACATTCAGATGGTAGGGTCAGAATTTGGCGTAAAGAACATGAAAGCATGGATCCATCCTGCCTTGTCTCAACGGTTCAGGCTGGTGGTGGTGGTGTAATGGTGTGGGGGATATTTTATTGGCACACTTTTGGACCCCTTAGTACCAATTGAGCATCGTTTAAACGCCACAGCCTACCTGAGTATTGTTGCTGGACCATGTCTATCTCTTTATGACTACAGTGTACACATCTTCTGATGGCTACTTCCAGCAGGATAATGTCACAAAGCTCAAATCCTCTCAGACTGGTTTCTTGAACATGACAATGAGTTCTCTTTACTAAAATCGCCTCCACAGTCACCAGATCTCAATCCAATAGAGCACCTTTGGGATGTGGTGGAACGGGAGATTCGCATCATGGATGTGCAGCCGACAAATCTGCAGCAACTGCGTGATGCATGTAATATGTCAAAATGGACCAAAATCTCTGAGGAATGTTTCCAACACCTTGTTGAATCAATGCCACGAAGAATTAAGGCAGTTCTGAAGGCAAAAGGGGGTCCAGCCTGGTACTAGCAAGGTGTACCTAATAAAGTGGCCAGTGAGTGTATTACAATATAATACATATTATATTAATATTAATTATTTTTTTTAAATGCTATTATATTAATACTTTAAAATGTTAACTTTTGAATAAAATTGAACTAATTAATTAATACTAACTAATCATTTTGTATATATTGCTCTATGTATCTCATAATCAGATGACCTTAGATAAAAAGCAATGGCTCTCTTAGATGGATTTTATTCAGGATGGGAACAAGTAAATCAAAACAAGTCAAATGGTGGGTCTTTAATGCTTTCCATTGATTAAATGGAGGTCAATGTTGGCTTGTGGGTGGCTCCATTAAGTATAGACCACAATGGATACAAACAGACTTGCAAATTCAATGTAATGTTTTGTCAACCTGGTTCTTCACAACTCAATGAGACCGAGACAGCACAAAGGAGAGTGATTTGAGAAAGACGTGTTGACTGCGGAAAGCAAAGGAAGCTTTGATTACGTCTTGAATAAGAAAAAAAAAATGGAATGAGCTATTCAATTTAATGAAAATGATTCAAAAATGTGATATAAATCAATTAATGGCCATGAATTGGCTCGCGAAAAAGAAGCTTACCTTGGAGAATAATTTAACTTAAACTCAAAAAGAACTGGTGCATTGATTTCTTTTTCTGGCATGCAAAGAATCCCACGAAAAAGAGCGAGTGGGAGAGGCTGTGACTACGGTGAGAGAGTAAGATTGTCTACCCATGAGAGAACGCACTCAGCGGACATGTCCTCTAGCCAAGCAAGGTGTTAGGCAGTGCAGAAGGAGGCACAAAACCTGTGTCTGAACAAAACAAACACGGTCAGCAACTGGTTTTCTCTTTACTTTTGAAGTGTAGGAGCTTACAAGGTTTAATGGTTCAAACTCAGCCTGAAAAAATTCATTAAACTCACAAAACTGAGCTAAACAGGCTTGGTTTCCCACCGGTTTCATTAGGACTTTACAAATTAGTCTCAAATAATACAGAAACATTTACATTATAACACAAAAGCACCAACATGTGTGTAGTTTCTGACATTTTTGAGAGGAATGGGGGTCTATATCAGGCCTGCGTTCTTATCTTTTGCATATAAGCAGTGTCTACATTCAGGCGTAACTTAAAGCAGTTTACTCTATAGCGATAAGAGTCAAGGCTACAGGCTGTTGAGAGCTGGGATACGGCACTGTTTTTACCTGTCTTTCAACCTTTGAAGAAATCTTCAGAATGAGTCTGCCATCCTCAGTGTGTAAGCATATCATACAAGGCAATGTTAAAAGAACTTCTGTACCTCATAAAACACATCAAGGCAACTGTCCAATTGAAAAAACACACTCGAACCCTTAAAGAGCTATTGTAACACAGGATTGAACATGTGATTGAATTAACTTCATGGAAATAAAACAAGTCCCTTACCTCCTTTCTCGAAGTTTCTGAATGTATTCAAACTTAGGTGTCAACTTCCCATTGGAGGTAATTACAGCCTAGATTGAGGAAAACAATGCATGTAATACAAATAATACTACTGCAATGTGCACCAAATAGATTTAAGATCCTAACAAAAAAGTACCATGGTATTGCATTTACATATGCATCGTGGTATGAAGTACCTGGAACCTGAAATACCAAGCCACATGAATATGGTGTACGTTTATGTACCATTCAGAACTGAACTGAGATTTTTAGATTCACATTTAATTCACTTTTGAATTTGAATCAGTGGAGCAAACAGAATGCAGAATTAGCATTTTAATCTGAATTCAAGTAGAATTAATAAAAAACTACAATGTTATTTTATGGTTTTTATTTTAAAAAAGTATTCAATGCAAACAATTTCTTTAGTAATTAGTATGTATTTTTTAGTATATCCTATAAACTAAATACCTTTATGTTATTTTCTTGAGATTACACAATAACAACGGCCTCTGTATATTACCGTTTAAAATTTTGTGGTCTAAGAATTTTTTATTTAATAAAATTAGACATTAATACTTGTATTCAGCATGTATTCAATTGATCAAAAGTGACAGTGAAGAAATGGATGTCACAAAATATTTGTTTTAAATAAATGCGGTTCTCTTTCTATTTATCAAATACTGAAAAACTGATTAATATAAAACATTTTCAAAAAACGATTAAGCAGAACAACGGTTTTCCACATTGATAATAATAAGAAATGCTTCTTGAACAGCAAGTAAGCTTATTAGAATGATTTCTGAAGTATCATGTGATCAGTAATTCAGCTTTGTCATGACATGAATAAATTACATTTCAAAATGTTATAATAGAAAACTTTATTTAAAATATTCACAATATTTCTGTTTTTAACTGTGTTTTTGCTTAAATAAATGCATCCTTGGTGTTCAAAAACACTACAAAAATCGTACAGACCCCAAACATTTGAACAGTATTGTATGTGAATAAAAATCATTATTTTTGCAATTCCATTCAGCGCTGCTATGAACTTTCAATCTCTGCACTGATCTGCACTGACCCTTACTTCAAAGTAAACAGAAATGTGTATTTCAGATTTCTCAGTTTTAGTTCCATACTGAAAATCAATGGATGTGTGGATGGGCTCCAGTTGAAACGCTGCCCATTTAGCTCTGATTCAAGTTTTTCCACATATTTCTGAGTCTGCCTTCTGTGCAGCATTTTGTGCAGAAGTGCACGACCACACACAATCACAGCTTAGAGGAAGCATTTCTCCATGGTACAAGAGCAAAAAAATAAACAAGTTGTAAAAACACCCTCTTAATACACTCACATCTCTGACTTGTGGAGAGAAGTCCTCTTCCTCTAGCAGTCTGGTGGCGTCTGATGGGAGCTGTGGGACAAAGTCTACATTACAAATCATCAGCAGCAGTATCCATCACATATTAACTTCAACCAGCCAAGAAACAAAAAACTCTCTCAATCATAACCATACCACTGTTTAAAGCAATCCTCCCCAGAGCAAAGCATCTCATGCTGTTGGTTAATTACTCACCACCTTGTGTCTTATCTTACCATCTCCCAGATGTAAGGGAGCAGCCGGTCCCCAAAATACTCAGTCGCCTCAATGGGCAGCTGGGCGGGCAGGTTATCAATGGAGCACATGAGAATGCCATTCCCTTCCACACTGCACAGACAATTCAGTTAAGTATCAGTTTAAAAACTACATTTTATAATGAACATGAGTGTTACCAGGGCATTGCTATAGTGTTATAGTCGATTTTAGTGCTTTGCTAAGTGGTTTCTACAGTGTTGATGGGGGACTGGTTCTTTAAAGGTTCCTTCCACATAGTAATATTTCTATTGAGAACCATACTGTCCCTTTATTCTGAAATGGTTCTTTGAGTTAGAGAACAGTATTCCCATAACTTTATTCCTTTTTTTTTTTTAAATCTAAAACCGTAAAAATTCTATCAAATACTGATAGTATACATACAGGAAACGAAAAATTTTGTATATTATTAAATAATATAACCGTTAATATTAAACATTTTTATAATAATAATAAATGAACTTCTTTAAAAAGGTTCTTTATAACACCATGAAGGTTGTATACAGCACTGCTAAAACATAGTTCTTTATGGAACCTCATTAAAAGGGTTCTATTACACACAAAAAATGGTTCTGCTATTGTTACAAACTGACGAACCCTAATCTGGTATTCACCAGATGCACCATTTTTCCTGATGCATGCATGATATTCTGGTCTGTAGGCATAACTCAGATAAGTCTTTGAGACTTCTAGCTTGTTTCACCATCCTCCAGACCAAGCTATGTGCTGTAGTTTAATATTCAGTGTCAGGGGGTTTATGCAGTTGGAGGAAGTAGTGCCACACCTGTCACGGTCAATATGCTGGTTGGCATCATACATGCAGAAGGGCTTCTCTATAGTGGTGCACTCGGTCATGAACTCAATGGAGCCACCTGTGTCCGCAGAGATGTCGCAAATGGCCAATAATCTGAAATTCACAGAGGATAAGATGTGCTGTTTTCTCAAGCAAAACAGACAATATCTGACTTTATAAGGGTCGGCTTCTATGATACTTTAACAGTAGAAGCTCACTTGTGGGGAAGAGCAGGGCAGCCGTGATCAGGTGATGATGATGCAGGTATAACGGGTCTAATCAGTCGTTGGGCGTCCAGTCGCCGCAGCAGTCTGGGTGTGTGACGGTCCCAGTATATGCCGTTTATCAGGCAGGTTGTGTAAGGGGCCACCTGTGCAAAAACAATGCATTTCAGTCACGTTTGCTTTTCAGACACAGTATTCAATAAAAGATGCGGTCACATTTCGGATACATTTTGCTAAATGTGTATGGGGAAATTCCAGATTATGTGGATTTCCAATGAAACAACTGGATTTTGTCTACGAAGGAGGTAACTGCGACCATACCTTAAAGCAATAGTTCACCTAGAAATGAAGATTTGCTGAAAATGTACTCACTCTCATGACTTGACAAGATGCAGATAAGTTTGTTTCCTCATTGTAACAGATTTGGAAAATGTAGCACTTCCTCACCAATGGATCCTTTACACGCAATGTTTCTCAACTGGTGGGTCGTGACCAAGACTGTTCTAATTAGGTCGCAGAGTGTACGGCCAAAGAAATGACATCAACAACAAAAAACGTAATTCTAAATGTTTTTCTGATGCGAGATTTTATTTTAAAAGATGTGCATGAAAATTGTTGACAGTTCTGGCAGACGCAGTTTAAAGGCAGGGTAAGCGATTTCTCAAAAACGTTTTAGAAAACTTAGTCGGGGCAGAGTACCAAAACAAACTTGTAGCCAATCAGCAGTAAGGGGCGTGTCTACTCATGATACGGAGGAGATGCAGCCAAACCGAGCGACAGAAAAGAGGAACACGTCTGCAGAACGATAAGAACAAATTGTGTGTGGTGATGAATTTTTGGCTCATGGTCTGCATTTAAAGTCACACCAGAAGTGTTCAGCTGAGATTAGGACTTGGCTTTCTGCAGACCAGTCAAGTTCTTCCACACTGACAGAATCATCATTTCTCTTTGATCCTTGCCTTATACACAGAGGCACTGTCATGTTAGAATAGAAAAGGGTCTTGTCCAAACTGTTGTTATAAAATTAGAAGTACACAATTCCCTAGAATTTTATTATATGCTTAAACATTAAGATTTGTACTCATGGAAATTACTAAAGTAGTCAAACCTTTCATTAGAAGGGTGACCCAATACTTTTGCCAATATAGTGTGTGTGTATATATTAGAGGTGGGCATAGATTAATTTTTTTAATCTAGATTAATCTAGATTAAAATGGCTCATTTGAATTCTGCCGAAGGCATTCAGAATATGTGTGCTACCCAAATAATGACTAAAAGTAAGTCTTTGAGAACGGGTTTCTCAAGCCAGGTGGCGCATTAGACCAGGGGCTCATCTCCTGTTTCCAAAATGCATCACAAACTTTAATCTCTTCCGTCCCAATCCCACGAAAAAACTGGAGGAAAATCCTGCTCCACTCCCGGAAGAATGACTCCCATTCCCTCCCACTCCCGTGTTGTTGTTTTTTTTTTGGCCGATAACTGTCAATTACAGTAAAAATATAGTACAGATCACAGCGTGCCCACCTTATTAGTTGAATAAAAACCCAAAATGTCGTTTTTTGTTATTATATTGAACTGAAAGCCATCTTATTATGCACAGTGTTGCACAGATTAAATTTCATGTAAATCATCCATGCTAACACACACGTCTTCTATTTTTATTTTTTAGACATTTCACTCTATAGATATATTTTTCAAAGACGGAGTATCGAAGTTTCTCGCTCAAGTTCACATGAGACCTAAAGCGCATCCTGTTTGCTTAAAAGCGCAACGTTTCGTTGTTATTCTGAGTGCACACAAATAAACGTAGAGTCTTTACAGATTCGAAAGATGTATTAGGTTACTTTTATCTGTATGACCAAAATGACGGAGATTTTAAGAGCAAGTGAGCGCACCGAGCCTGTCCTGCAGCAAACGCGCTTCCACACAAACACTTCAATAGCGCATATTCTCTAGGTTAACATCATATTGAGCGGCCATGTAAAGTTGTTACTACATACATCTTTCAGATGAAAAGCCATATTTGAGGTTGATGAATGATAGGTGAGCGCTTTGGATGTCCTGCCCGATTGTATTACCACACAGACCAGCCGTTAACAATCTGTCCAACACGGACTGCGAGCCTCTAGTTCAAGACTCGTTCTCGCCCCTACAGTGCAATTCGCTAGGTATACATCCGCTAAAATATCAGGGTGAAAGTCATCATAGCTTGCGTAGTATAGACCCAGCTCCCAAAGCAACTTTGAGAATAGATTAACGGCGATATTTTTTTTATCGCCGATAAGAGTCTCACGTTAACGCAGCACGTTAACGCCGATAACGGCCCACCACTAATATATATATATATGTGTGTGTGTGTGTGTGTATACATACATATATATACGAAGTGGGTCGTGGCTTGATGACCATAGGATAACATGGGTCCCAAGGCCAAACCAGTTGAGAACCACTGCTCTACAGTGAATGGGTGCCGTCAGAATGAGAGACCAAACAGCTAATAAAAACATCACAATAATCCAGTCCATCAATTAACATCTTGTGAAGAGAAAAGCTGCACGTTTGTAAGAAACTAATTAATCAAAGGCTTTTAACTTTAAACTGTCACATCTCGCCAAAATACCAGTCCATAATCCATAATAAC